>PVKA01006145.1:62999-85603 GCA_004027165.1 Ctenomys sociabilis | reverse complement strand
ATATATATATATATATATATATATATATATATATATATATATATATATATATATATATATACCTTGAAACACTACTAGAAGAGAATATAGAAGGCTGGTCGTCTCATTCTTAATTACAATTTTTCTATTTCCCAAGGTCTCACGTTAAGTATGTGATATGTGAGTCAAGCTTCAGTCACAGAGACAAAATGCCTAGGAATGACAATTTCAAGGAGGAATAAATTATCTTGGATAATGGTTCTCGTGCATGACTGTTATGCTATTCTACTATGTGTGGCCAGTGATGTCAAATTTTCTCTGTAAAACTATATGTAAGTGTTGTCTGTTAACATTCTACATGGATTTAATTGCTAGAATCTCTATGGCTGGGAAGAAATAACAATTCTTTGGCTATGCCTTATATCTCAAGGCTCTTAAGATAAATTTTAATAATTAAGTTCATTGCTATCACTACAATGTAACATCATTAATCTTCTCTTCTGGATGTTTAACAACTAAGGATTGGACACCAAAATTAGAAAGACAGATGTGCTAAGAAGCTGACCAATTCTTTGGCCATAGCCCTCCAGATCAGTGAAGGCTCAGGATATAAGAGAACCTTTGCTGTGATGTCCTACAATTCAGCTTCCCCTGATTTTCTGATCAAAGAAATTATGGGACTATAGAAGAAAGTGACTCTATGGTGTACAGTGTGCCTAGGGAGAGTCACTAGGAGAAAAGATATCTCCTAAGTTTCACAGAAAGCTACTTGGTCAAGCAATGGATATGACCCATACTGATGGCTGACACTAACAAAAGTACTGAGAGACACCATGCTTGATTCTGAGGTAAATCCTAAGGAGACTTAACTGACTGATAGATTGCAAGGAGTTAATTTCAGTTAATACAGGTCTTACTTCAGCATGGTCTTAAACATCCAGGCAAAAGTATAGCTACCAGGTATAAAGAACTACACCCAGACTTCCCTAGCCACAGTTAACAGCTCATGAAAACGTCACTGTGAATGCATACAAAAACCAAAGAGAAATGGTCCAATCATTTGCCCCCTGTTGGTGGTGGCCAGCCGTTGGCTCCTGGGACCCTAACTTCCTTCCCAGCCTAGGTCTTCACCATGATCATTCTCTTGTTGCTCATATCACCTTGCCTTGTTAAGCTTTTTCTCAAGATTTCTCTGATCCAGGAAATGAGCTTTCACTACCAACAAGCTTCTTGTCCTGGCGGAGACCCCCTACACCAGCTCCCATGTGGGCCCGATTTGTAAACCTAGCAGCTATTCCAGCCCCTTTCACAAAGTCACCTGTCAACAGGAATTAGCTAGTGAGAGTCGTCACCCCTCTTAACAACAAAGAGACAGGAATGATGGGTCTGCACCCATGCAAAAGTCCTCTGAGTTGTCATGGTGGTGAGCCAGTGAGGCATGGGGATCTTAAACCAATGATGAGCTGCTCTTAGACTGACTTCCATCCTCTTCTACCTCAAACTTCCTCTTCCTACCCCCTCTCTGCATGCACCAAGCCTTTCCCAGTCAGTGCCTATTATGATACCCTACCACTCATGTAAACTCTACCTCCAGTCTAACCTAATAAAAACCCCACTCCTGGACCCCACCCCAGGGCTCTTGCTTCTCTTCTGCAGCCCTCCCATGCCCAGCCATAAAGGATTTCTTTACTTCTCCTACACTTCTCTTTTGTGCCAAAGGAAGGGACCTTACAAGAAGAAGAAAAATTACTGTGCCTAGTTCATCAGAAATACTGGGGAACTGGTTGCCCCATGTGGGCAATGGTGCCAGGCAGAATTCCATGGCCCTAAGCAGTATGCATGTGTTAGATTTCCCCTTTGGCAATTTTAGATTTATACTGTAACAAAACAATCTAAACCATCAATTTTTAGTCTGCTTGGAATACAGACATTGAATGTATATATATCACACAGTTATATGGGGTTTTGTCCTCATTTCATTGGAAAAGAATATGGATGAAAAACATTGGACAACTTTCCCAGAATTTCACAAATTGATTAGATTTTTCAGGTATTTTAAAATAAAAATGAATTCAGAATGGCAAAAGCTGCTGATGACTAAAATTCATACAAAACAGAAAATCTAATTTTGAAACACATGCTTCATATTGGAATAGAAAAAAATGTACCTTTAAAATTGTTTCCATAATTCTCAGAGTAGAAGACAAAAATCTAAATCTCAAGCAAAAACCTTTTAGCAGCTCTCAGGCAAAAATTAGGAAATGGGTCAAGAAAGTGCTCCTGACTGTAATTGCCCTGCCCTTGATAACTTTAGGGCTGGCTTTAGGAAATGAGATTATCAGCATGGGGGTGATGGTATAAGGTCTTCCTCAGGGTGGAAATTGATGAGTAGATCTGAAGTTCTAGAGGAGGTTTTAGATGGCTCACTTTATTAATGATGGATCTGTATGAACTTTTTAAAAATGTATTTAGTACAGGGTCTCACTACAAAGTTCAGTGATGCTCCCGTCTTCAGTCTCCAAAGCACTGGGATTACAGGTGTACACCACCATGACCAGTCTCAGTCACCATTTCAGCATGGCCCAGGGGCGGGGCCAGCATGGCACACCTGGGATTAAACCCTGATCCCTGAGTCTGCCTAAGCAGGAGCTTTAATCCGTTGGGCTATCTAGTCAGCTTATCTTCATGAAAATTTATGAGCAAGAATAGCAGAGTGCAAGGAGTGAGACCCTAGACTTGGAATCCGGGGAGGGAGAAACCAGCAATGGATCAAGGACTGTGGAAGACAAGGAAAGCCAAGAGGGCTCCAGATGGAGTGTGGAGTAGAACCAGGATCAGGAGAGGAAAATCAGTTCTGTAGATGCTGCTGAGGAGTCAGCTAAATGTGGATTTCCACTGACTTCAACACGTCAAGGTCACTGTGACCTCAGCAAGAGTAGATCTTGTGCAGTAAAAGTTTGAAAGAAGGTGGCCAGCATCACAGCTCACCAGACTAAAGCACCTGCTTAGGCAAGCTTAGGCAAACACAGGGACTGAAGTTCTATCCTGGGCACCAGAGGTAGTGTCAGCCCCGCCCCCAGGGCAGACTGAGCCAGCCAGAGCCTGGGCGTAGTGTTGCATGCCTGTTATCTTAGCTCTGGGGAGACTGAAAACAGGAGGATCACTGTGAGTCAGAGCTGTGTGGTGAGACTGTGTAACAACCACATACATTAATATAAAAAAATGTTTGGAAGAAGACATCAGAAGAAAGGGGAAATCAACATCTTTACATTGCTACAAAAAGCAGTCATAGTAGTTTGAATTGTAACATTTGCAGGCCAATCAAACAATAAAAAGAAGCTTACTTATCTAAATCTTTAAAATGTAAATGAAATGATTAAGCCATTATGGAAAAGATTGCTTCCCCATGTCTCCACTAAAGGTAGTGAGGCCCTGTTTCAAAATGGGTATGGGGATGGGGGGCTAAACATGAAGCTCAGTAATAAGGCCCTAGGTTCAAGGCCCAATACTGGAAAAAGCTGCTTTTAATGCAAGATATTCTACTGGAAGAGAATACGTAGATGATATTTGGAATTTCTGAAGATTTTCTTACAACTTCATGTGAATCTGCAGTTGTCTCAAAATGTATTTCAAAAGTTAACATTTTAATTCTCTCCAAGATTCATGAGTGATACTCCCCAGAACACTTGAAAAGGACAGGATTGAACTTGGACTTTAGAGTTGCATGTGCCTGGTTTTAGGTTCTGGTGCCAACACTACATGCGGTACTGGAGATCAAACATGGGTCATTGTGCTTGCCAGGCAAGTGCTTAGAGGGCCGAGCTATTTCTCTACACATGTGCACTACATTTGAATCATCACAAAGTCCATAAAATTGTAATCAGAATCATGTAAGTTTGGGACCATTTGATCATACTTTTATTGTGGCTATTACTGTTCTTTTTATCTATCAGCCAGATGGCCCATTGCAAAGACACACTACTTGAGACTTGCAATTTTAAGGAAGAAAGGTTTTATTTGGCTCTTGTTTTCAGGGATTCAGTCCACAGAAAGGTGGCTCCAAGGCAGAAACAGCCTCGTGGAAAAGTGTGGCAAACAAGGGAAAAGCATGCAAAAAAGCAAGGTACAAACATGTTACCTAAAATCATGCCTCTCTCACTCACTCAGGTATATTCAAAATAGTGACTTACTGACCCCTAGGCAGATCCCAAGTGCATCATGCAGACACAATGAAGCTTAACCTTTTTGTCAGTAATAAGTTCATCAGGACATTAGTTGTTTTTGTTCTATAAACTGTCAGGCCATATTTAGTGCTGGATACTATTTGTGAATAGATGACTGATGGGTGGATGGATGGATGGATGGATGGATGAAAGTATGGATGGGGAGTGAGTGGATGGAAGGATGGATGGTTGGGTGGGTGGATGGATGGAGGAATGGGAGTGGATGGATGGATGGAAAGATGGAAAGATGAATGGATGGAAAAAATAGAGAGATGGATGGAGAGATCAGTGGATGGATTTATGATATGGGACCTAATAAATCAGTCGTCACATGAATGTTCCCTGGAGAATAAATTCCTGACCACAGACTATTCGAATCCTCTTGAACTTTTATCTTAAATTGCATTGTGGCACAAAACTCATTCCATCTTAAAATGAAAACATTATTTAACACTAAGGTCAAGTTAGCATATTAATACTTTTGACCATAAGACTATTGACCAAAACAAGAATTGTGGAAATGTCACCTTTAAGGCTTAAAACTGCAAAGGGCAAGAGCGAAAGAGTGTCCAGGTAAAAGAATAGGTAGCATTTTAAAGCTGATTTCCTAAAAGCAGTCATCAGACAGGGCTGTGTCATTTTAACTGTAGATTTTCAAGTGGCTCTTACTCTGACTGCTGAGGGAGAGAATAACCTTATGATGATTTAATCTCCACAGGCTCTGAGATTCTTGGATTTGTGCAGAAGGACAAGAGTGCTTTGTGGTTTGATGGGGAATAAGGTGAGTGATTATAGGAAAGAACTTCCCTAATGAAAAAAATGCCAAGATGCAAACAGGAGCTAGGTGAGACATCTGCACTTGGGCTTTTGGGTTTATGACAGCATCAGACTTTCAGACTTGCTTCAATCCATCTTTTCTAGTGCCTGATTTCATTCACCTTCAGACATAGGGAACAGACATAAGAAAGGCTCCCGCCAGGAGCCCCACATGTTGTAGGATCTCTGTCTTTTATGATCCACCTGAGAAAGTCCTAGCTACACATCCTTGGTCTTATGCCTCTTTTATTGTCTGGATTCTGAACCAATATGATATCTGCCTTCTGTGTTTCCTCATGGCTGCCTACTGAAACAAAACAACGTTAAATGCTGGCAAAAAGAAAACAAAATACAGAAAGAGTTTTCCTGCCTCAATCAATTCTGTCTTTCCATTTGACTGTCTTTCCTCTGGAATTCTAATGTGGCCTCTGCATGGGTGAGGAAAGCCTCTGTCTCCTGTCCCTGCCCTGGACCACATTCCCAAGGTGCTAGTCTTCTCTGGGGTTAGGCATGGGTTGTATCTTGATTCCTATGCAAACAGCAAGGTAGTACACTAGAGAATTAGTCTCTGCTTTGACTGAAATATTAAAATAAAAAGTAAAAATCATTAGTCAATGCTTGAAAACTATTGTGAATTTTTACCTTGGAAATTTCAACTTACATGATTGGATAATTATACTATGCATTATGTGTCACTCTTTGGGAGCCTGCATCAGTCACAACATTAACAAGTGGAAGACTTCAGTGTACCATCCTCAGCCACTACTGTGGAAATACCTTCAAGTCACACTGAGAGTTTTGAAAAACAGTTGGATAAACTTGTGAAAGAACACATCTGCATTCTGACAACTTTGAGAGTGGCAATTATAGAGTTCCAACTTGTTGTAAGTACCAATAATTCCTGTAAGAGAATATAGAACAGCCTCCCCCAGGGATGGGAGACTCACCATTGTCACCCAGCAGGACTGGTTGGTAGCTGGCACCCATCCCCTTGACAAAAGGCTGTGCTCACAGGGCCATACCTCTCCAAAGCTCACTTCAGTTTTTATTTTCTGCTTGCTGTCATAAGGCGTCTGATCCACAGGATCAGAGGCACACCAGACACAGAAGCTACAGGAAAATCAAGATTCTGACTGACAGATATTTGGGGGCAATTTCCTTCACAAGAGGGTGACGATGTTACATAAAGAAAGAGAAAAATCAGGGTGTGTGGCCAAGGCATGGACATGAGTTGACTGTTGTCAACTATCTTCTCCTTCTTTGTACAAGAGGGTGATAGCTGCTTTGTCCTCCACATTGTGCACTTGACCACGGCACTTTCTTGGGCCAAAAGGTATGACAGGATGTGCTGGTGGCTTTCAGTGGAAGTTTTCAGAACTTCTGGGCATTCATCTCACCTCTCCTGACCTTTGTCATTGGCTATGACCTGGCCAGGTGGGGGCTTTACCTTGTGCTTTTCTCCTGGAAAGAAGATCCATAAGACCAACACACAGATAACAGAGTACACACGAGAAGGGAACTAGAGACATGGGGATGCAGAGTGCTGTAGTCACCCTACTCCGTGTTTAGCCCACTACTCAAATCCAAGAGGTAAGTGATGGCGAACCCACAAAGCATCAGGTCAGCATAGTCAGGGGATTGTGCTGATGTGTAACTAATGCGAACAAGGAAGTGGTGACACCACACAAACAAAAAATGTGAAATATATGTTTTGAAATAATGATGTAGACTGCACTAGTATATGATTTGAAGTTAGCAAAGTTCTCATCATTAGAACTCACTTGAACTTTATACAATTGCAATGTGCACTGCATTGGACTTTCTCAGAGAACAATTAAACCTGACTTCCCCAAAGCAAAATTCAGGGGATTTTAAAGCTGAATATCTATAAATTTTGATGGCTAACTTAAGCGATTCAAAAGCAACTTTATTTCTCTCCCACTTAATGTGTTAGGTTTTTGAGGGGTTTTGACAGAGTAATACTTTTTATTGTACTTATGCTTTTATCCCTCCCCACAAGTATTAAGACTTTGACAGTTTGCTCTTCAAAAAAATAGGCTTATGTGCTCAAAGCCATCTGTAGCAGTGGTCGTCCTGTGATTGCTGGGCTCTAGAGAAGTGGGACGCAGCCTGTCAGCCCTCTCATTAGAGCATCAATAACCCTGGCCTTTGGGAGGAAGGCCAGATGAAGACACACGGGCAGAGGGCTCTGCTTGTTAGTATCCTCAGCTGCCAATTTTGGACAAGTTTTCTAGGGTGGTGCTGCCCAGGGACAATTAACAGATGCCATAGCCAAAGCAACTGTTTGAAGCTCCCTCAAACTGTCCCTCTGGCTTCATTGCTAACTCTTGATCATTTTAATAACAAGCCATGCTGCTTTTGCTGCTTTGTTTGATACATGTGGGAATGACATTTTCCAAGGAATTAGTCATAGCACGCCAGAATGCAGAATTGTGTGTTTCAAACATTTTGCACTGCAGGTGTTTGGAAAGGCTAGGATGTTTGAATGAATCCCTGACAGGAAAAGACGTGTTCAAACTTGCCTAACATCAGTAGGAAAATTGAAGCATACATATTCTTCAAGTTTATTTAAATGTAAACATTTTACATTTCCTTAAATATAAAACATTGTTTCCAGTCTGTGTATGTTTTCAATCTATACCAGTGCCTCGTTAGGGCCATGCCAGCTACTGTATCAAGCTCAACACTCTGATTGTGTACATTTTTGTTATTGGCATTCATGTAATATCCATAAAAACACCTGTTTGGTGGGCAGTTTTCTTCCAACTTCTGGTTCAGGGATCCTAAATAAGCCTTCAAGCTGTGGCTAAGAATCCTCTGGATTCTTTGGGGGAGAAGCCTTGAAAAGCTTTGTTTCTAATCAACAGAAGAGCAGAGTACTGTGTAGTAGGCTCCCCTGCTTGCTAAATACCGCACCTTGGAAATGGCATCACCACTTCCGTTCATATCTTGTTGCTCAGAACTGATTTATGGCCAGAACTGGATATAAAACGTGAGCTGGTAGATATACTAAGTTGAGTAAGCTCTGACCCAAAATCTTTATTGTGGAGGAAAGAGCAATTACAGCCAGATAGTTACAGCCTTTTCTGTCATAAATAGCTTCATGGGGTGGTAAGTTTTCTAATTTTTGTCCATATATTTTGAAACACTGACCTTCTTTTCATGTCAGTGTTGTCAATTGTATTTTAAAATTCAAGGTGTAACTTCTGAGCACAGTGTTGAATTATTAACATCCTGACTTTGTCTTTCTACATGAATAATTTGTATTCTAGTTCTCAAAGCATTGTTGTGTAACGCTTGCTAATTAATATTCATTAAATACCACTAGACCCACTTGGTGAGCCTCAGTTCTGTAACCACAGTTGGTGGTTGTGGATAAACAGAGCATCCTGTACAGTGCCTACTATTTCTCTGAGTAGTGGTATTAAACCTGATAAGCATAGAAACTTCCACTGCTGAAAGCTCTGAGACATTTCCAGTTGTCTCGTTCCTTCCTTCACTCATTCAGTCCTTCACTCATTCACTTAGAAGCAGTCATTCTTCTCTCAACAATGCCAAGGCATGAAATCTCATTTTACATTATTTGGCCTATGTAAAATATTCAGTCTAATGACTTAAAGTTTTGCTTGTAAATTTGTTACAGTCTTTTCAAAAGGGAAATCAATTACGATAATCCATTCTGTGCTTTCACTCACACCTGCTTGCTCATATTCCAAAAAGTTCTTCATTGCTGTTCAGCCAGAGATTTGCTGTCCTTGTATTAAGGCACAGACACCTAGCTGTTCATCCCACTGTTGAGCAAGGTCACATCATCAGAGACCACAGGCTTCCTGTCCCTCACTTTCCCATGCCTGCCATTCCCCCAGGGACCCAATGGCCCCTTAGTGGGGACAAAACTATTTTCATGAAGGAGAGCCCCTCTCTGCCCATGTGTAGCTCAGCCCTGGGAGGCATACTTCTCAGAAGTAGGGCAAGTCTCTAGTGGTCACATGATCATGTTACTTTCTGGTTTTTCTTTTGTTGTGGTTCCTTTTTTTTGGCAGAACTGGGGATTGAACTCAGGCCCCTGAGCTTGCCAGGGAAGCACTTATTCTACTGAGCCATCTCCCCCTGTCCTGTTTCCTGGTTTATCTTATTTTGTTTTCAACAAAATCAAAGGAGGACATAACTGAATTGTCAGCAGATAGATTATTGAAAGTGGTTTTGTTCTGGTGACAGATTATAAGATGATTATTGGAATATATTTTTCGAAAAAAGTTCAAAGATTTGAGGGTCAATGTCATTACAATTTGGTTGTATTTCCATCTATCTATGTGCATGAATTTTCTAAGTGCTTGAATGCCTGAAACTAAAACCTAAAGTTCATATTGAATCCCTTTCTAGTTTAGCAGTAAGATTCAATTCATCCAGGTATATATGCCCTAAAGCAAAAAAAAAAAAAAAAAGAATAATGAATAAGAAAAGGAAGAATAAAGATAAAGTACAAAATCAACCATCTCACAAAAGGTATTTTTTTTCAGTAAAATGCTATGTTCTTTTTCATAATTATAAAAATTTGTGAGACATTTTCATTTTTGTTCCATTATGCAATGGCAATTATTTTAATGACAAGTAAATGCAGAAGTAATTATTCAAAATGTTGAGGAGGATATTTAAAATATCACACGATATTTTAGAAAATGAAATTTAAATACATACCCATATTTACACACTAGAGGAGTATAATGGAAATGCAAACTTAAGAAGTAAAAGAAATCATGTAAAACTTCTCTAAGAGTTTGTTCATGTAGTTTAAAAATAGTAGAAGAAAGATAACAAATTACTTTGGAAAATTGAATCTTATTGTGTACATTTAAAAAGAAAAGATATGAAAGTTTATATAAAATTTCCTATGTTTGTAGAACCTTAGAATTGTTTTTTTCATATATTTGGTTGTTACAGGGTCTCATTACACTGCTCAGACTTGTAGTGATCCTCCTGCTTTCAACCTCCCCAGCGCTTGGACTACAGGCCTGCACTCTGGCTAGCTCAGGCTGCCCTGGGGGTGGGGCTGCCAATGGCACGCGGAGCTGTCCCTGAGCTTGCCTAAACCTGCTGAGCTATCTCACCAGCCCTATAGAACTTTAGAAACTGTGTTACTGCAATTCTTTAAATTGACATTATGTTCTATATTAACCTAAAAATGTGTAAAACATAAGGAGTCGGTAAACCTCCCAGACATCCATCATCCCTACAGGGCATCTTGTGCTGGTATCCCAGGCTTTCCCATCCCGCTCATCTGGAGGTGGACCTAAGTTCCTGAAGGTAATATAGTGCCTAGGGCAGGAGCTGTTAACATCTGATGTGGAGAAATTCAGCCACAACTAATCCTTGGCTACCTCTCCCACTGACAAGCACGCTCTGCTTCCTCTACTCTTGAGACTGGGCTGGTCAGAGACTTTCCCTGGAAACTAGTAATGCTGTAACCTCTGGCACTGAGCCTGGTTTAAAAAAAGATTTTCTTTTCGGAAGTTTAAAATTCATGTCTAAATGGAGAGGAAGGCACGGGATGGAGCTCCAATACACACTCCAACCCTAGGCGCACATAGCCTTCCCCTCTATCAACATCTTCACCAGCATGGCACAATGGTTACAGCTATCCAGCCACAGGAGTGAACCATTGCTGCTCCAAGTCCATGGTTGATGCTAAGAGCCACTCATGGTGTTCAACATTCTGTGGCTTGGAAATAGGGCTTATCATTATGGTAGCATGGCGGGTATATTATGCTTCCTTCTTCTGCCTCTCCTGAGATCTCAGCAACCACTGATCTTTCTCTTGTTCACACTCTTGTCTTTTCTGGAAAGGCACATACCTGGACTCATGCAGTATGTAGTCTTTTTAGATTGGCATCTTGCCCTTCATACCTACTTAATTCTTTTTTCCTTTTTTTCCTAGGTAGCTGGTGTCCACAGTTTTTCATCCATTTGGGATGATTGTAAACAAAGTCGTGATCTTCTTCCAGGGAAGTACCATTCCCAATGTCCCAGTGCCTCCCTGGAAGTATCCGAAAGAGTCCCATGTGGCAGCTTGTGGAAAGCAACAGAAAGCTCAAGCGAAGTTTCAGCTAAGCCTAGCTGACTGCTAAGGACATCTACCAGGCACATGAGCTAACTCACTGCCACCCCAAGGGACATGCTGGGCAGGCAACCTGCAGCTGGCACAGGTGAGACCCAACTGCCCAGCCAAGTCCATTAACTCATAAAACACTGGACACAATCACAATGTTACAGGTTAGAACTAAAATGTCTCCACAAAGCCCCCTGTATAAAGCAGGAGGTCACTGGGGCCTGGGGGTGCTGCACTCATCAGTGGACTCACCCTCTGAAGGAGGGAGGTGGTCACCAGGGGCCTGACCCTGAAGGAGTCCCTGGCCCCTCCCTCTCGGCTCCCTGGCTTCCATAGGGTGGGCAGCTCCTCTGCTAGCCCCTTCCATGGTACTATTTCTGCCCTGTAGCTGGCTCCCCATGGGCTAAAACCTTCAAACCCATAGGCCAAACCAACCCTTCTCCTTTAAATTGCAAACATCACATATTTTGCCCTAGCAACAAGAAAGTAACGAACACACACAGCCAATGGTCATTGCTTGTTTGAACCAGGAGATTGTGGTTGGCAATAGATACTGACTTCTCCCACCAAAGGCTCTAAGACAGGATGCGGGATTCTGTAACTGAACATCTTAAAATTGTGTAAAGAAATCTAGAAATCATCCAAACATGAAATAACAAAGAGCATATGGAGGGCTGACCAAATAGCTCTGTGGACTAAAGTGCCTGCTTAGGGAGAGCACAGCAGCTGGGTATTTGATCCCTGGCCTGCCGTGCTGACCCTGACTCGGGGGCACACTGAGACAGCGATTGAGACTGGGAATGGTGGCGTTGCCTGAAATCTCAGCACGTGCCATTCTGCCCAGTTTTCAGTGGGAGCACATTTTCAGTGGGAGGCTGGAAACAGGAGAATCACTATGCATCCTCTCTGGGTAGTGAAACCTTCTGGACCCTGTACTAAGCACATTTTTAAAAAGGAGCATATGTAACCTCATTGATGTTAAGTTTTCACCAGAACTCAACCCACATCCGTTTCTATACACACACAAGGCTTGGACCACCAGGGATTGTGGGTGTGTACAGCTCACATTCTGAATCTCAATGGTAGCTTAAAGCATCTGAAATCTTTCTCCAGAAAGCCATCGCTAATGGTTGCACTTGTCCCCTGTTTCCTGTAAGCTGACTGCCACCACTGCCCCTGGCAGCACCTTTCCTGGTAACTTCTGTGTCTTCTTGTTGCCGCCTCAGGCACGGATTCTCGCACAGCAAGGAAAGCACCTTCCATCTTTCTGGTAGCCACAGGCACTAGGTGTGCTCCCGAGCACCCCTACAGGGCGCACAGTTGCCATTCCCGTGTATTCCTCTGTCCCAGTCTTATTCTATCATGTATGTCCATACTTGCTCCCTTTTGAAGATAAAGAAATCAAGGCTGCTAGGTCCAGGAAACTTCTCAGCATCACAGCTACCATACAGCAACGCCTGGATTTAAACCCACGCAGGTGAGCTTTGCATCAGACCAAATGAATAATTATCACCAGGATGTTCTTACTGAATCACTGAGCATGTCTCAGACAAATTTTGCTTTCCCACAAGATTCGATCCAGTTCACAGATCTTTGCAGAGTGTCATAACAGCATATTTGTTCCTCAAGAGTGTGCGAAGGTGACTGTTGACACCCTCTCAGAGCTCAAAAACACACCTGGGTGCGTTGCCTGTCCAGGGAGTTGAACGAGAAGTGAATGAACAGGCAGTTCACTTTCCAAGGAACTCACAAAACTTCTTTATTAAGAAAATACTCAGTCATTTAGCTCAGGCCTGGTATCCAAGTATTCGGAGAGGCTGAGGCAAGAGGGTTGAAATTACCATCAGTACCAGTGCAATTTGGGCAACTGAACCAATTACTGAGATCCTATCACCAAAAGGTGTGGGAGTATAGCAAGAGATGTAATTCAGTGAATGCCAAAAGCCATGGATGAATCATTCAATTCCCAGTACTGGAAAAAAAAAATTGATGCTTTGATGACAAGCAGCACAATTCAACATGAGCACAAACTGACTGATGTCTTGCACTTCCTTTTGCCTGGCATTGTCTTTCCTGGATTCCAGAAAGCTAGCCAACCCCTGCTTACTCCTGATTCCTGTTGCTTCCAATACCAGGGACCCCACAAGTCATCATTTCTCTCTACCTCTCTTTTGTTCTGTGATTCCTAGGCTTGCCTCCCAAAATACTGTACTCTGAACTGGCAGTAGGGTCCCCTGGGTCCCTTGCCTTGGAGTCACACCCACTCCATACTGCCCCTCAGGGTCAGAGTCTCCCATGTCACACCTCTGCCTTTGACAGAACATGCTGTAAATCAGCTAACGCCACTGCAGGAAGTGGTGCTCCACGCACGAATCCCTGGAATGGGCGTCCAATCAGGTGCAACCAATTGCCGGGCCGTGGATGATGGCAGAGCCCACTGCAGGATGGCCGGTGCGGTGACATTTCCCAAGCAGGTGGAGTGTGGGTCAGCAGCAGACCATTGGCCCCCTTCTTCCCAGAGTAAATACATGAAGAAAATCTGCTACCCTTGCCAAGTCATGTCAAGCAAAGTGGAAGGGAGAAAAAAGGGTCTGAGGAAGCATCAGATAAAAACTCTAGACACAGGAGACTTCTCACTCTTCTCAATACCCTTCCACCACAATTGTGACAAGCCTGAATGGCTGACGAATGATAATCTCTCAGATTGAAAAAATCGGACATCTTAATTATTGAGTTGGAGCAACAGAACACTACTATTTAAATTAAGGATACTGGTAACTTTCAAAGTTTGTAGATCTGTATTAAGAACCTTAATGCAAGTAAGTAAAGTTAATATTTACAACATAGAATCATATATAAATGTTCATATCTTCACTTAAAAGGTTAGCATTTAGGGGCTTATATGTAAATGTGCATGGGTTAATGCAGAAGCTATATATTTAGGTAGCATTATTAATGAAAATTGGCTTTGTTAGGAAGCACTGCTTCTAAAATATTTTCACCTTTAGAAATAAATATAAATAGCTACTTATTTGCTGTTCATTTTTCTTCTGTCACAAAGCACTCCAAAGGGTACTACTGGCCATTAGATCTTTTTCTTTTTGAACAATAAAGAAATCCTCTAACTCTCTCCCTCTCGCCCTCTCTCCATCTCTTCCTCTCTCCATTTTTGTGACCGGCTCAGCTCGCCATGGGGCAGGGCTGGCATTGCATGGGGTGCCGGGGTTTGAACCATAGTCCCTCTGTACTAGCCTAAGCAGGCACTTTATTATTTTCCCATAATTTTATTAAGAAACAAATAACAATGAGACAGTTTCAAATCAAATTAGTAGGATAGTTTCAATAATTAATACATTGAATATTGTTTTCTTGGTGGTTAATTGTTGTACAAGAGGCAGACATGATATTCTATTTACAAACACTATTAGAACAGATCCCTCTATTCATTGAATTAAGAGAATGTAGCTATATATCCATCTTAACTATTTTGAATATACAGATATAAACTGATCATTCATTTGTATCCCCTCTTTTGCTTAGTTTTGTCAACTAAATATAGGTGTGTGAATTCAGCAAAATATTACCAAATAGTCTAGTAGTCTATAATAGTATTGGGTTTTCCATATGTCTGGCAGTGTCAGAAGCTGTTGACTTGAGTCTTTTACAGCTCTGCATAATAATATGGCCTTACTTCTTATACTTTGGTTTAATACTTTTTTGCTGGATGGTTAAGACCAAGACAAAGCAAGACCTATGTAACAATAATTATAGCTTTTGTATCTGATTAAAGTCCATCAAGTCCCATCAGGATTTATCCTCAGCCACTCTACTGCACTTTGTAGATCCTTTGTCTGTGCCAGCCATGTGGATGAGTCATGGTCATTGCTTGACCAATTCTAAGCAGGAACTTTAGACTGTTGAGCTATCTTGCCGGCCTTTTTTTTCTGATATGGCTAATATATGTTTTTATGACTTTAATTTTTATATTACTATTATGGTTCTTTTGTATTTTGTGCAGGTCTCACTATGCAGCTCGAACTCACAGTGATCCTCCTGTTTTCAGCCTCCCTGGTGCTGGGATTACAGGCGTGTGCCACCACACCTGGACTCAGTTGCTGGCTCAGCACTCCTGGGGGTGAGGCTGGTGCAGCATGTGGTGCCAAGTGTGGAACCCCAGCCCCTGTGCTTACCGAAGCAGGCACTTAGTCCATTGAGCTATCTCACCAGTCCTTACCTTTTATTTTTTAAAAGAGAATAAAAGACAGTAAAAAAAATTAGAAATGATACTGAATTTCACTAAACAAAATGATAGAAATTCAGTAATGGCTATTATATTGCATATGATTGTCTTCAAATTTGCAGTTCAGATTATCAGATATAAGCATGAAAAAATGGGTCAAATTAAAAAGGAAGAAAATAATTTAAACAAGTATTACTTATAATAGACCAACAGAAATCAGTAGTACAGTTTTCCAAGCTATCATGTGTATATAAACATATTCTCTTTCTTTTCTCTTTCTCTTTCTTTCTTTCTTTCTTTCTTTCTTTCTTTCTTTCTTTCTTTCTTTCTTTCTTTCTTTCTTTCTTTCTTTCTTTCTTTCTTTCCTTTTCCCTCATCCCAGTGGTTCCTTCCTTTTGAACGGTTTCTTTCTCTTTCACAGTACCTATTGTACCTTTTGGATTTTATTTACTTTCAGTTTCTTACATTAGGTAGAAGATAAGATGTTTACACATGCGGGTCTGGTTTATTTCACATATGAGTAAGAATGGTTTCCACAGTGTAGTGGTTATCACGTTTGCCTCACATATGAATACGGTCTCTAGTTGCATCCACCTAGCTATAAAAGAATTGAGTTTATTTTTTAATAGTTGAATAATACTCCATTGTGTAACAATGCCACATGTTTTCTATCCACCCTGCAATTCTCTGCAGATGTGAGTTCTTTCAACAGTTATATTTTTAAATGAATTTTAATTGCCTAGTAAAAGTGTATTTTTCTCATATGCCCATAATGTCTTGCAGTACACATAAAGTACAATAGTCAAATCCACTTAATTAACAAGAACATTACATTCCATAGTTGTATGGAAACTCATAACATCTTCCCTCTACACATTTTTAACATTTTTTTGTAGGGTTTGTGTTGCCTGCTGATGTTGTTCACTTTGGGGCATAGGGGCTGATCCATGATGTATCTTTTCTTTTTATTTTTTTTTCTTTTTTTTTGTATTTTAGGGAAGGGTCCACGAGGTGTTCAGGGTCTCACTACTAGAACAGACTCATAATGATCTTCCTGTTTATAGCCTCCCAAGTTCTGGGATTACAGGTGAGGGCCACCATGCCTAGTCTTAATTGCCTTCTCAGCACATTCTGGGGGAGGAGCCGGCACAGCAGGTCCAGGATTGAACCCCTGGCCCCTGCACCTGCTCTCAGGCACTTTAATCTGCTGAGCTATTTGGTGGCCCCCATGATGTATCTTAATTACTTTTATTCTCTTTCTCCTTCCTCTCTGTCACGAGATCTCATTTTCATTTACTAAAGCTCAATCTCCCTATTTGACTGTATGTGTTCTCTTTAAATAATACATAATTTGGGTTTCTAATATAAGGGAAGTTCCATGATATTTAGGCTTATATATCTGACTTATTATTATATTTATGTGTCTGAACATTACATTCTCAAAGTGTATCCATTTTCCTACGAATGACTGAAATTTATCCTCAGTTACAGCAAAGTAGTACTTCTGTGCATGTAAACATCACATTTTCTTTGCCCATTCATCTGTTGATGGATATACAGACCACTCATAAGATTTAGCTATTATGTGTTGTGCCTTATATCCATGCATCACTGTAGTGTAATTTTACAAAAAAAGAAAAATCTATATTAATGCAAATTGCAACAGGTACAACAGAAATCCAGTTTATTAGTAAATATTATTAAAATCTGTACTCTCCAACAAATGGGAGAATCTAGAAGAAATAGGTAGACTCCTAGGCATATATAAATTATGAAAACTGAACCAAGAAGATACAAAAATGGAACAGTCACCTGGCGTGATAATTCAACTGATTAAAATGCCTGCTCAGGCAAGTGTGGGGACCACAGCTCCATTCCGGCTCCACATATCTTGCTAGCCCCACCCCTAGGCACACTGACCCAGCCAGAGAGACCAAGCATAGTGGTGCATGCCTGTCATCCCAGGGCCGGGGAGGCTGAAAGTAGAAGGATCACCACAAGTCCAAGCTGCATGGTGAGACCCTGAAACAACCACATACACATAAAAAGGAACACTTCAATAACAAGAGATGAAACTGAGATAGAAAACAAACAAACAAGCACCAATTAAGAAAAGTCTGCCACCTGGGAGATTCACTGCTGAATTCTAGAAGAAGGTCAGGGAAGCTCGAGCCCCAATACCCCTGAAACGCTTATGGAATTCTCTTTACATTTTCCAAGAGCATACCACACTGTCACTCAATGGTCCTCTTGCTGTACAGTGAGGATTTGGGGCTTCCTCCTCCTGTGTCACCGTAATTATGCATCCTCTGGATGACATCTCCCCTCCTCTCCACTGTCAACCTCATTCTCTGCTAACTGCCCTTCTGTTCCCACCTTCCATGAAGCAAACTGGTTTTCCCTCACATCTTTATTAGTGGGTAGTGGTCACATAGATGAGCAGGTTTGATTTTAGCGGCTGTGCATGTGCACATCAGGTGCTATAATCCTTCTCCCACCCCACCCACCACCCATTTTATATTCCACTTACAGGATGTGAATCTGCCTGTATACCAAATTCTGGGCATTGACAGATCTGTGTCCAGTTCAGCAAGCTGCTCATGTGAGCCCCTGCCTCAAGGCCAATGGAAGGGTTAATGCCAACTGTCCTTTCTTAGACAGTTGACTCCATCTTTCCTGGGCTCAGGGAATGAATGGCCTGAGACTTGCTTCTTTCATTTAATCTAGACATAAAACAGGGACACAGGGTTCCTGTGTGACTTGTCATTGCATAAAGCCATGCGCCCGCATTTCTCAGAGCCAGACACTTCCAGGAGGCAGGCATTGTGCAAGCTTTCCATGTTTGGCCTTCTCCTCCTAGTTCTGGGGATGTAGCTTTGGTGTTAGGACCAGAAGAGCACTGTTGGTCACTGTCGAAGGGGTCAAAGACAGTCTGGAAAAGACAGATGATTATCTTCTTCCCTTCAGCCTGGGAAATGCAGATTTTAATAGAATAATCCAACTGGCAATGATAATGCTATTTGATATGTTATATGAGGGTTAGGCTTGGACGCATGGAACAAAAGCCAAATCTAAAGATGATTAACAAAGAGAAAGGCACTTGTCTCACCTGTAAAAGTAGCCTAGAGAGTGGCAATGGATGAGCCTGATCCGTTAGATCTGCAGGATGCAAACCTGACCAGTGGATAGGTCTGTCATCCCCCAAGATGTGTTTTCTGACTTCAGTGTCTAGGCAGGCACCAGAGCTCTACCCATCGTTCCCAAGGCCCAGGGAAGAAGATATCCCCCCTCCACCTGAAGATATTACTTAGAAATTATATGAAACACACTTACTTACATTTCTCTCCTTTTTTATGCTTATATTTCATTGGCCAAGACATGTGGCCACATGTAGTGCTGAGGGACATGAGCGAAAAAGAAATCATTTGGATTAGTGGCAAAGAGTCTAGAAAACATTGAGGGTCCCATTACAAAGGAAGAAGAAGCAATGGATGGTAAGAGGCAACTTGGAGTTTCTGCTGTGTAGAATTGCAAGCTCTTACCATGTCAAGTCCTTTTAAGAAAGGATTACTTTTAGAGAAAAAAAAAAATCTTATTTTAAGGCCATTGTATTGTATAAGCCTAGAAATAAAATAGGCAAGGACAACTGCCTGTTCATGATGACAATATATAGAGAGTTTTATCTTGACTCAAAATTACTTGGGATCCAATATCCTCTACTGGGCTAAGCTGCATGAAGATACTTTTATTATTGAAATTTATTTTGCTAGAAAAGGAATAAAGCAATGAAAACACCTATAGGAGAAAATTATATTTATCACTCTGGAAGTTCCAAGACATGAAAGAATTTGTCTTTATTAATTTGGAAGAGAGTTATCACTTGCATCAGGACTTTTGCACCTGGACAGACAGATAGACAAAAAGACAGGCAGACAGACAGACAGACAGACAGACAGACAGACAGACACACACACACACACACACACACACACACACACGCATGCATGCACACACATACACAACTGAACTTTCTATTCTGAATTCTAAATCTGTTGCTGCAACAACTACAGAAACAGCCTCCACTTTCCTTGGCTCCATTGGTTTTGAAGGGACAGGGTAAACTTCAGTCCTGAGGGGACAGGAATGATGGATAGAGTCTCAGAGCCAAGACCAGAAGGTGCTTTCTATTCTCAGCTCCCAGCATTGATTTCTGTGGCCACAGATAAGTTACTTACAGGTCTTTGGTTTTGTATTCACTTTGTGTGTCTCTAGTCCTGGCTAGTGGTTAGTATTGATTGAGGGAGTCACTGAGGACATCGTGGACCCACACAAGCTTCTATCTCCATCTGCATTGTGCTGTGCAGGTAACCCTTCCCTTCACCCACATGCACAGTCTGGGCTCATCCGTCCATGTGGCCAATCTATGTGGTGCATTCTTTTCCCATACAGCTTCCTGTCCAGACATCTGCACACCTGAAAACTCAGCAATTTCAAAACTTCAAGGAGCTATTTAGATTCAAAAGCCAATATACTTATATATAAGCCATTTGCAGGACAGGAGGATAGGAGGATGCTGGGTCCTTCGGATGCTGTGTGGAATTAGATAAGACTCCAGAGGACTGGATTCCAAGCCTCAGATCCCAGTGTATTCTCCTGTGTATTCTCCTGTGTCTGGCACAGTACAAACTCAGTTATCTGCCATACCAGTGGACTGATGAATTCTCCCTTCTGACTCCTGGCCCATCTACCATGAGGTAACATTGTCAGTTGCCCAATTACCATAAAAGTCTGAGACAAAATTACTCATGTCAGAGCAAACCAGTCCACCAAGAATGACTTTGCTCACCTAGAAGTGCTGAGACTGCCCCATTTCTATGGAGGAAACACCTAACCAGTATGGGGAAATACTCCACAGGTACAAAAATTCAGGCAAATGGGAAGAGTAAGGCTCAGTGATATATAGCCCCAAACAGTGTCATAGTGCATAATGATGTGTAATAAGCCTCAGAATTACAGAAAAAGATATTTCAAATGTTCTCATATCAAGAAAGAAAACCATAAGGAGGTATGGTTTTATAGAGAGATATGTGTTACTCAGCTTGATCTCACCATTCTGATAATGTGTTGATATACATGAGTTCATCATTCTGAGATGTGTACAGGTAAAGAAATACCCCATTGCAGCTCAAGCACATGTTTATTTATTGGTTGTCAATAGAAGATAAAATTTAAGGATGAAAAAGTGAGTTTCCAACCTGTTGTTGACTCTCCATCAAAAGTGAGGCTCTGTGGAGGGCCAATTTGAATTTCTTATGAAGTAAAAGACAGAACTACCTGGTTTGTGGAAATCTAACTCCCAATGGGTGAGACATTCTGACTTCACTTACATCCCAGACTTTGGAGTTGAACAGGCATAGACTAAATCCTAACAAATATTTGATCAATAATTTTTACTTCTCTGAGCCTCCCCTTTTCTTATTCTGTGGGATGGAAAAAATGTCTGTTTCCTGGGTCTGAGAAGTAAGTTGTGAGCCCCAGCAAGGTGACACCCTTCTGTTTTGAAGCAAGAGGCCAAGTCCACACACAGCGGGGGGTTTTTACCTCTGCCTGAGAACCTTCACACCCTCCTCACAGGGTGGAAACCACATAAGTAATAAAACCACAGCTTGGAGTCAGTCGTCACTGTGAAACTTCATGCAACCTCATCTAAATCTTTTCATCTCGTTTCTGGGTTTTGTTTTGCTTTGTTTTTCTTCCTGTTTTGTTTGGGAGACATTTTTGTTTCATGGGTGTTTGTAAGAAAGTTCAGAATGCTGGCGCTGATGTGAGGCTGGCTGTCTTAGGCAAGCTTTTTGCTTAGGTATGCAACTCTAGAAAACAGAACCAACAGTTTCGGGATAGCACGCTGGACTCCAGGGATCCCTGGACCTCCTGTGCTCCCAGCAGCCGGCGGCTTTTTTTTTTTTTTTTTTTTCATTTATTTTATTAAAATACAAATGTCAATCAGACAGTTTCAAGACACCTTAACCATACAAAGTCGATGAATTAATACATTGCAAACTGTTTTCATAACGTTTTGGTATTGTACAAGGTGCATACATGATATTATATTTACAGACATTATTTTAGCAGATATCTCTTATCAGTGAATTAAGAGTGTAGTTGCTTATCTTTTTCTATAGGTGAATTATATCAAAAATTCAATAATTATTTACCTAGTGGATGACCATAGCACTAAAAGCCGACATAATATCCTGTCCAACAAGAGCCGGGCGTTTAGTGCAGATCTTGCCTCTCATAGAATTATGTAGAAGCACAGCGTTATCTATTCCAACTGTACTGTCTATACACACACATCATGATTTTTTCCTTCTACAACCCTTCCTTTGTCTACACCTGTCAAAAGTGGGCACTCCATTGACATTCAACTACCTTAGGTGCTTGAACTCGATGCCACAATCCAACACAGTCCAGCATTCTGCAACCATAGGGAGTTATTCAAAGAAATTGTCGACCATATCCATTTACAGCTCAGCTTAATATTATGGGCTCACGATGTATACTTCATTTTTATACTTTTCTGCTGGATGGTTAAGACCTAGGCAGATCAAAACTTATATACCAACACAAGAACTTTATATATCCTATGTGGTCATTGAAGTCTTCTCAGGGTTTATCTTATATATTATTCTGTAGTTCCTTTGTCTGTGTCATCCATGTGGATGAGTCACGGCCAATGCTTGACCAAATTGTTCTCTGTGAGAGCCTGAGAGAAAGTTTTCTCTTCATGTGACTCTCCCCAGGCACACTTTAGAACCTCAATCTCTTTCCTCTGTGGCTCCATAATTTCCTTGCTCAGAAAATTTGGAGCTCACCTGAGTCTCATGATATTGCAGTACAGCAGAAGTCAATAGCATTCCTCTATACAGATAACAAACACACTGAAAGGGAAACTATAGAAACAATACCTTTCACAATAGCACCGCGGAAAATGAAATACCTTGGGATTCACTTAACCAGGGAAGTCAAAGATCTTTTCACGGAAAATTACAACACCCTAAGAAAAGAGATTATGGAGGATTTCAGAAAATGGAAAGATATTCCATGCTCCTGGATAGGAAGAACCAACATCGTGAAGATGGCCATACTCCCAAAATTGCTGTACAGATTTAATGCAATCCCTATCAAACTGCCACCAACATACCTCCCAGATATAGAG
>PVKA01006145.1:0-62899 GCA_004027165.1 Ctenomys sociabilis | reverse complement strand
CCAAGACGAGGCAGGAAGCACCACAATTCCTGATTTGAAATTATACTACAAAGCCACTGTGATAAAATCAACATGGTATTGGCAACAAAATAGACCTGAGGATCAGTGGAATAGATTAGGATATGCAGAGGCATCTACGAAAATACTCAGCCATCTTATCTTCGACAAAGGGGCTACACAAGCTCACTGGAAGAAAGATAGCCTCTTTAACAAATGGTGCTGGAAAACATGGCTTTCTACATGCCGAAAACTAAAACTTGACCCAGCTCTATCATCATGCACTAAGTTAAAGTCAAAATGGCTTAAAGATCTAAACGTTAAAACAGAAACACTCAATCTCCTGGAAGAGAAAGTAGGAGGAACTCTTGAAGACATAGGGGTAGGTAAAGAGTTCATGAACAAACATATATTCGACCGGGAAGCTCTTGAAAGAATCAACAAATGGGATCAACTCTTCTTAAAGAGCTTCTGCATGTCAAAAGAAATTGTCAACAGGGTGAAAAGACAACCCACAAACTTTGAAAAAATCCTAACTAATAAGCAATCAGACAGAGGTCTACTGCCTAGAATTTATAAAGAACTAAGATATAACAGGGCCCTCAAATTTAAAGACCCAATTCAGAAATGGGCATCTGAGATGAATACACACTTATCAGAGGATGAAATTAAAGAAGTGAATAAATATATGAAAAAATGCTCCACACCACTAGCCATTCGTGAAATGCAAATAAAAACAACACTGAGATATCATCTCACTCCAGCCAGAGGCTTTTGTTTGGCTTTTGTCCTTGTGCCCCCGGATTTGGAGTGCAAGGTGGAGGTCACAGCCAGGTGAGAGCAAGGAGCCTGTCTATCGCCTTGGCTGTCTCTCCAGCTAGCCTAAGCAGTTGGACGACTGGTGTGAATGAGCTGGCGAGGTTCCTAGGATTGCTTTGTCTCGAGTTGAGCTATAGAAATCACACACTGAAGTCTGCTCTGAGAAGAAGGCTTCATTTGCAGATATTGTTCTTCCCAGATCTAAAACCCTGTATTCCATATTTTAGCTGCACACCACACTCCTTTTCTACAGATGGCATTAGTTTTGTTAGGGAAAATATAAATCCCTGGTAATTGCACAAGCAGGCAGCTAGCTGGTGATGAAGGACCCACCACTTCTGCTGGTTACCTCAGCCCTTGTTACAATTCTGCTCCTACTGAGTGGGGATGGCATCATGTGCACCCCACGCAGGAGGCCCCAGCCAGCTGTGCCAACCTTCCCCTTAGAATACTGTCAATACCTCAAATACCAGAGGGCAGGGACTGCAGGGGAGACTTGTGGGTACAAGCATGTGAGGAAGGAGCCTTGTTCTGGATGAGAAGTCTGCTCCCTGTGCAGCTCTGGTGTCGATTACCAAGGTGAGTGACAGGCACAGGCTTCCTGCAGCCTCCACGTGATCAGGGCCCCTAGAGAGTCCCCACCCACACTGACACAAACCTGTGTCCCCAAGGGACCTTTGCATCCCTTGTGATCATTAGCCATCCTTATCTTTTCCATTGGATCCCTGGCAAACTTTTCTTTCCCTCTGCACACTTTTCTTTCCCTCTATCCTTGAGAGCTGTCAGCTGAATTTTCAGTAAATTACTCCTTTCTGGCTCTGTGAATAATTGCCTGTTATCTTAGCTCCTGGGCTCCCATAGACTTCATTTTTGTGCAAAATACAGCTTTGCAGTCTTCTGTTTGTGTTGTGAGGGGGGTGCGGGAAAAAAGAGGCAGGTCTCCTTTAACCAAGAAAATTTTCACACTTATGAGAAGGATACAAGAATTACTATCTATACAGCATTAGAATGGATGGGAATCCAAAGCACACAGAGAAAGAAGCTCCATCTGCCTCATAATTAAGGAATTGCAAGCTACCACAGGTGCAATGGCGGTGATCAAATATTAGGTGCATCTTTTCATTTTCTAAACATGTATTACAATAAAAGATAAATTTCTGTTAATTCTCTTCAAAATACTCCCCTTCACTTTGTTAATATTATCTCATCATTTTTGCTACCTTCTGAAGCAGTTCTGAAGTCTTCCTTCCTGTCTTTACCCTGTCGTGGATACCACAGTGTTCTGAATGCACTCAAAATGTTTTCTTTTCACAGGAGAAAGACCTGGAGGTCACCCAGCGAATAAGGTGGATGCGCTACACCCTCTTGTCTTTATCTGACAGAAGCTTCTATAACTGTTTGCTCGACAAAGTATGGTAATCTGACATTGAACTAAAAAAATTTGATAAGTAAAACACACATTGCCATTAACCCCCCTCAAAATACTGCTCCTCACTTTGACCACAATTATTCCATAGTTTTTAACCATGTGTTTTTTCACTGTAATAAGTACTTTTCCCCCCTTTCATTTAAACATCTATTGCACTTTTCCATCACCTTCTTACATGGAGAGAGGAAGCATGGTTTCAGCCCTTACTACCTGGGAAGCTTGAGTGAACCAGCCCACCTTCCAGAGCCTCAGCTCCTGAGCACCTGTTGATCATCACTTTCTTTGGTGGTAACAAAATTCCTGATATTTCCAACTTAAAGAAAAGGATATGTTTATTTTGTTTTCCAATTTTAGAAACTCCAATCTATGGTTGGTTGGGCCTTCTGCCTTTGTGGCTATGGGGGACCAATGAAGACATTGGGAGGAAGCAGGAGAGTGAACTGTTCACCTCATGGCTGGGGCCTGGGAAGGAGGAGGAGGGGCCCAGGCTTCACATATCCCCATCCAGTAATCCCCACCCCCTGCCCATGTAAGAAGAAGACCTCTTACCTGGTCTCATCACCTAAAGGCTCTACCATCACCCAAAAGCACCATGGGCAGGGGATGGAACCCTTGACACACAGGCTTCTAGCAGATACAAAGCCACTATAGCATGAAGTAAAGATCAAACCAAGCATGCGGAAGCCTGCAGAATCGCTAGCCCCATTCCTGTAATATTGTGGAAAAGATGGAGATTGTAGACATCATTCAGAGTGAGTACAGCACTTGATGAGATTTCTCAAATGGTAGAACTAGAAATTGGAAAAATGGAGGGTGGACAAGTAGAATAATCATAAACACTATTGGGGATCTATAATCTTTAGAAGGAATTTAGAATGATAAGCGTATTCTAAATACACTCCTTTGATCCATTTGGGGTCTTTTCAGCAAATGTGTAATAAACTTATACTGAAATGCAATATAAGTCATATTATGAAGCTGTGAGAATTAAGCATGAGGGTCATGGCTGAAGTCCCTAAAACAAAAGAAATTAACAGAAACAGAGCATAAGAGCCTTATTTGACCACACTTGTACAAGACAGAAGAACCTGAAGAATGAAGTTCCCCCAAAAAAGAACAAGGAAAGTGACCTGATTTAAGCTTGGGTTTGAGGAGACATGCACAGCAATGTAGAAATGTGATTGGACAAAAGTGTATCAATGAATGGTGACAGACAGAATAAGGAGTGCAGTGGGGCTGGTCCTATTTCTTCTTGGTATCTCCTTGCTGCCTTCCCTCCTCTTGAGGCTCCTGACTCACAACCAAACAGTGGGTATCAGAGTGTTTCTTTATGACCAACTCTTCTGCAGAGAGGTGACAGGAGGAGTAATGTTTTCTATTTAATGACTGGCTTTGGGGAAAAGGGGGTTCTGATTTCTGTGGCCCTCTGGGAGAAGGGGAACTTTAGCTTCTGTAGTTTGCTTTTTGAGAAAATGAGAGGCATGAAATAGGAGCAGGAGAAGGCTGAGGACAAACTGCTTCTGAGGACATCACTTTTAGGGCAGCATCTTCTGAGCTCCAACAGTGCATGGGTAGATGAACAGATCAATGCAGCAAAACAGAAAATCTAGAGACCCAACTTGTGGCCAAATGACCCTGCTAGCCAAATGGAAGAGGTGTTTTCATATTTGATAGTGTTTTGCTAATTTGACAGCCATCAGGAAAATCTCATGTGATGGGCAAAGCAGTACATCTTTTAGATAGATGAGAACATATTCTTGACTATGAAGTAAGTGAGATTTAAAAAACAACTCACAAGACACTAATCATAAAAACATTAGAACCACATTAAAATGAAAAACTTCTACTTGTCAAAGCACCAGTACCAGGCTGAAAAGAAAACCTGTGGAGTGAGAGAAAACTGCAAAATACAGGCCCAAGTAGAAAGTCATATCCAGGATATATAAGAGGCTTTACAAAGCTTCGAGCACAAAGGTAGTCTACCCAATGGGGCTATGAGCAAAAGATTTAAACAGGTAATTCATAGAAAAGGACACTCTAGATGGCCAATATACACACACAAAATGCTCAAGAGGCACTGGGAAATGGGAAGCGAAACCACAGTGAGATTTCACTACATGCCCACTAGGACACTGAGAGGGAAAAGAGACAAAAGCTCCAGCCAGAGGTAGCAGGAACACGGCACAAGTGGAACCTTTATACAATGAAGTTTGGCTGCTTTAAAATGTGTTTGGAGTGACACTGTATTCCACATGCCCTGTGACCCAGCAGGTTCACTCTAAAGCTCATAGCCAGAGTGACTGTAATGTTTGTATAGAACATTCCTAGTGGCAGTATTGTAATAGTCCGAGCCAGAAACTACTCAATGGCTGGTAAGCATAGAATACAGCAACAGATGGCATTGAACACACACACACACACTCACACACACACACACACACACACACACACACACACACACACACACACACATGTATGTACTGGTCTCCATAAGGAGAGGCTCTCAATGCTATGGTTCTGATATGGTTTACATGCAGGCAGAGGAGAGTCGAGAAACCAAGGTGCTGACTGTAGTCACATATATTTCTTCCCCTGTGTGGTTCAGAATGCCCTCTGCAAGGTGGGGGATAGGTACATCCACCGGTGAGCCAGTCAGCAAAATCCAACCATGCTTCCCTCCCAATGGGCAACTGTTGTCACACTGCATCACGTTGCATCCAGACAAACATATGTATTCACTTTTACTAAGGAAATAAAGTTACTCAGGGATACTGTTACAGCACAGGAAAAAGGACTATTTGGGAGGATCGCCAGATGGAAGGGGAACTGTGAGAGTAGGAATAGAGATGGGGCTCGACTCCAAATACAGCAAGGACAGCAGATGTGGGCAACCAAGGAGCAGGGTGGGGCCAGGGATGGGAGGCTCCACGCAGAAATACCAAAATGAATCGGCTGTGTCTACTCTGACCCAGCACTGTTCTTGCAAAGCACAAGTGTCTCCAGTGGGATGGTGGAGGGTGAGCTCATGTGCTACTGACAGTATTTTTTTTCCTCCCTAAACTTGACTCTACAAGGAGGTGTGCACAGGAGCCCCCAGGACAGTTCAGAACCTTGACTACAGCTTGGACAAGTAAAAAACCCCATCACTCTGCACACAAAGCCGCTCCTGGGTGCTCAGCAGTAATTTACCTTCATTTCTTTTATTTTGTCCAGTGCCATTCCTTAAAGAACTCCTAAAGAAAAAATCACAGCAGGATCACAATGCTAAGAAGTAACCTCTAAGGGAATCTGAAGCTCTCTCTGCATTTGTGCATCAGAATCAGAGAGAAAAAGCTAAACCATTAGGGGGGTGAGCTGATAAAACCCAGATAGAGTTCCCCTGTCTTCAGGGAGCAGATGAAAAGCAGTCATTTCTTTAACACCAGAGGCAGCTTGGATTACAATGAGGAGGGACTGGCTTTGTGTTTTATTGACTAAGGAGATCTCGAGGTATTAAGATGCTAATAAATGTAGTGTCATTGGATTAACTTCAGAATTCCTCCTGCTTTCATCAAATTCGGAAATATTCACTGAAGTTTTGTTTATGATGTCATAAAGCCAGCCTCTCCTCTCCAGGCAGAGAGGATGGAACATATGCATGGTACTGCAGTTCTATAAAGTTAAAAAGAAAAAGAAATAAAGATGAAGTTGATACTGCAGCTGGCAAGGGCTCAGCACAACTTGTTAATTTTATTAAATGAATTATTTTTCCATGCAAATAAGTTTGGCATTTGCTAGAAACACTCCTTTTGCCCTGCTCCAAGGTGGAGCAAGCAAAGGGAGGGAGAGGAGAGACGGGAAGTGGCTGCGCTTTTCTTTGAGTCCTTCATTTCAGCTTTGGATCTGGTCCTCATAGGAAGGAAGCGGATCCTGGCTGCAGACTACCAGTGCAGGCTGTTTCTGATAAGAAACCTTTTCATGCCAGATTCCATTTGCTCACACAGCAGTGTTTCCTAAACGAAGAGCTTCCATGCAAAAAACAGTTGCTGTCTCAGAAGCCCAGTTACTGCTGGTCATAATGGGCAGACCAGCTTGCATCATTTTACTGCTTGGTTTCTGCCGCTCTATGGAAAGGAGCAGTTCCTGTTTCATTATTTCCTTTCTCCTTTTTAATATTTATAACCTTTTAGGACTAATTTTGCATATGCTTATATGTGGTTATCTGAACAACTAATTTGGAGATGACAATGGGCAATGCAACACCATTGTCCAGTTCCTGTTGTTTAGTGAAATTCTATATCGTTTCTTTTTTCCACTATTTTTTAATTATCCTTAAAAAATGGACCAACACTGGTGGGAATGTAGACTGGTGCAACCATTATGGAAACCCGTGTGAAGACTCCTTAAAGAATCTAGGACTGGAAATCCCAGTCAACCCAGCTATCCTTCTACTGGTAATTTTCCCAGAGGAACTGAAAAAGTCATATCATAGTGATACATGTGCACCTATGTTTATAGCAGCACAATGTGTGATAGCCAAATCTTGGAAACAACCAAGCTGCCTGTCACCTGAGGAATGGATGAAAGAGATGTGGTATTGTTTTACTCAGCTATAAAGAATGCTAATCTCGAAGCCTTTATATTTAAGTGGCTGCCACTTGAAGACATACGCATACTTGAAATAAACCAGACCCAGATGTGTAAATATCATGCAGTCTCTCTAGCATAAGAATTCAAAAGGATAAATAAAAATAGAAAGGTATAACACACACTCAAAATGGACCAACAGCAACAACAAAAATAAATAATTGTCAATTCTGGTTTTGTGGATGACCTCTGTACTTTTGTCCGTCTCATATAGATGCAGGATACCTGCAGCAAAAATCAAGTTGGAAGGTATGCTGCTGCCAAGGAATTAGTTTGCACTGTGAAGTTTCTTCCCCTACCAAATCCTACTCAAATGTAGTCCTCCTAGCCACAGCGCTACAAACCACTGTGAACTCATCAAAATTTCACTTCACTCTTGCCCTGGGTTTAAAACAAAGGTACCTAATTGCTGTCCTACAGACTGAACAACGACATGGGGCCACTGTGGCAAAACACAGATGACATGAGATGTGCCATGGAACCCTCTGAAAGTGTTCAGTTCTGTGGCACTGAAGGCACCCTCTGGGTCAAGCTCACATCACCGCTACTTAGTACCGGCAATTTACTGAAAGTTAACGTGTCTGATGGCTCCAGCCCTGGATCCTGTCGAAAAATGAGCATCTGTTGTTAAAAGACTTGACATAATACTTTTTTTTTTTTTCCAAAATGATGGTTTGAGAGTGGGAACTGGAACCAATCAGAGCTTTTCCTTTGGAAATCCCACTCCTTGTGAAAATCCCAAGACAACACAGTTGCAAATAATCTTTTTAAACATTTGCACACATTTGTACTAATATTTCAGAAGTCTGAAGTATGCATTCATTTCCCCCTGTTTCTTCTCTGACACTTGTTGAAATTAATCCTTTTAATGCTGCTATGCAGGATGGAAAACAGGGCCTCTGAAATGTAGCAATGATTTTTTCTTCACAAAACTTTACACAAGTCCTTCTAGGTTGGTCTTCACTCTTTCTTGTAAAATCCAGTCTTGGCAAGACGTTTGCTGAGTCTGTTTAGCAAGGATCCCCACCATCAGTACATGATCAGCTGCCCAGTTGTCCAGGTTCCTCCTACTACTACCCCCATCTGAGCTGTCTTCAGCAGGAGTCTTGCTAGGGACAGAGTTAGCCATCACCTCTTGGTTATTGTCCATCTGTGATCCCTGTTCTTCAACCATGAATGCCTCTGGCCCATTCTGTGCTCAGGTTTGCCCTATGTGAAGTTCTTTCCCCTACCACAAAGGTCCGTCATCAGGGCTTTAAGTGCTGTCCAGCTCTGGTTGACACTGACAGATGACACCAGCCTGCTTCCCAAAGGACCTATTTCCATGATCCCTTGTTGCTCCAACAGACAGCCCCAAAGGGACTGTTTTGCAACACAGAGCTGGAAGCTAGCACATTGCTCAGCAGCTTGCTCCCACTCTTGATCTCTAGCTCTCTCTCTCTCTCCCTGCCTCTCTGTCTCTCCTTGCCTCTCTATCTCTCTCTCTGTCTTTCTCTGTTTCTCTTTCTCTTTCTCTCTCTGTCTCTGTCTGTCTGTCTCTGTCTATCTGTCTCTGTCTTTCTGTCTCTGTCTCTGTCTCTCTCCCTCTCCCTCTCCCTCATCTACCACCCCATCTGTTGTAAGCACACAGGGCTCAGCCTGAACTGTGTCTTTCAGCATGGAGAAGCTTGTCATTTGATAAGAACAGTTACAGAACCTAAGAACTGAGCTGCTTCCCTTTACTTCACCTGCAGGTCCTAAATTCCATTCCGTACTGCCATGAACCTGCTTTCTGAGATTCCACTGGTCAAGGAGGACATTTGGATTTGACTTTAGAGGAAATTGAAGGGCAGAGACAATGAAGTGGATGTGTCTGCAAATAAAACCTCAGGTCTGGAAATAATCAAGGCCAATTTCACCCCCCTATACCTTCACACTTCCTTATGAAAATTCCAAATAAAACCCCTCACTCACTGGCTGCTTCCTGACATGAAGATGTTCATTTATGTCAAGAATTTAGACTTCTCTGAAGCTCCAAACTATAACTTTAGTATTTAAATTGTTCCTATGGATGCCAAGACTTAAGAACTCTGTGGTAAAATAATCTTTATTTAAAACATGAAAACCCTCAATTGTGTGTCAGTACCGTGAATTGAACTCAGGACCTTCATGCTGAGCTACATCCCCAACCTTTTTCCATTTTGAATTTGGAGACAAAGTTTCCCTGAGTCACTAAAGTCCCCAGGCTGTACCTGAAATTGTGAATCTCTTTCCTCAGCTTCCCAGTATGCTGGAATTAGAGGCATGTACCACCACTCCTGGCTAACCCCAGAATTTTATAATAAAAGAAACCCTGATCCTCATTAGCGAAGGCCCTGAGTTTAAGAAGCCTCTCACCCTACAAGTCCCTGAGTCTCATGATGTGTCCCTAGAATTCAGAATGGGTTCCCACAGCCTTGTTTACATTGCAAATATTGCAGTGTCTCCCTAGTGTAAGAAACTGAAAGGGTTCATAAGATCCAAAAGGTACCATGGATCTTATGAAAGGGAAAGAAACTGCTCAAAAGGAAAGAACAACTGGGAAAGAGAAAAGAAGAAAGGGATATATATATATATAAGCTAAGATAATTGCATTAGTCATTTTTATTAGTTGATTGAAAGGAACAGTTAGAGCTTATGTTGTCTGATCAGTCTTACATGCCTATGTCTGTACTCTGAGCAACAATTTTGAAGATAACAATAGGCAACACAACCATTATTAATTTCCTAACATCTTGTTTTGAAATTCTATATCTTTTTATTGTTTTTTATTCCCTTTAAAATTAAAAAAGTGAGACTTTATACAATTTTTTAAAAGGAAAAACTTGTCACAGAAGAGTGAGGATACACTAGATTCCTCAGTATGCCTACATGTTCATGCACTGGAATTCAAAATTTTCCAGGTGAATTAATTAAAATGATTTCATATGTAATATAAAAAATAATCTCTCTGCCAACACTATGTAGTTTGTACTGTTTGATTATGAAAATTCACAGAGAACGCAGTGACTGGCAGTGTTGTAATCGGGGTGTGATCTCTACCCTCTCTCCCAGGGTTTGCCCTCATTCAGCTCCTCCAGCCTCCGCGTGGGGCGTCTCCCTTCTGCAAGCTCGAGAAACAGAATTAAGGATCAGATGCCCTTCATCTTCCATGCTTTTGGTCTTCTTGGTTTGCTAAGCTCCTGCCGTCCTACGTGGGTGAAGACTCCAATTCGTGTGGATGGATGAGGGAAGGCGGCTTAGACAGAGAAGGAAAGGGAAGAAAATAGTGTGCTTTGCCGTTTCTGTAACCTTTACTGTGAGTCTTCTTTTCAGACTGTAAGTTCACTGAGTTAAAATAAGAAACATTGTTGAATAAAAATATTACCATTAGATATACCTTTATGCTCAAGATGAGCCTATTAAATTTTTCTTTGTTACGAGTAAGCCCAACACATAGCAGTTGGTTCAGATGCTGAAGATTTCCATGCACTCAGAGTGAGTCACGGAGCCAAAGAACAGAATGAGTGCTTACAAGCTGATTTCCTTTAGTTTTGATTCTAAAGAAGAGCAGGTGCCACAAAACTACGAATGTCACTTTGTGTCCCCAGAAGTAGTGTCTTTAGTCAGCTTAGTTCACATCTAGGGATGTAAGTCCTGCTGCACCAGTGACTGTGGGCAGGAAGGTAGGACAACATGAATGTAGTCCCCCTGTGCAAGGGGAGCTGGCTCCCCTCTCTGCCCGTGAGGATTTCCACGATGCCTTCCTGTTTCCTTCAGCACTGTTTCATTGCAGCACTGTCTGTGGGCTGTGCAACTCCTAGTGACTTTTTAAGGCAGTGAGAGTATTGATAAGGACTGAACCAGTCATGTGGGATAAAAACTACCAGCAGTTTACCGAGCAATGGATGTGTGTAGTTCTGTAGATCCAACAGACTGCTGATAACACGCACATGCAGGAGAACCTGAGGGAAAAGGTTAATCCTCTTCCTGTGGTCTAATTGGTAAAGAAAAGATAGCTTATTTCCTTTACTCTTGCCAAATGGAGGTGAGGATCTTAGAAGGAAAGGAGACAGATCATGCAGATGGGAAGGTACAAGAAGGGTAGGAAGAAGGAAACGGAGAAACCTGTGTACATCAGGAGTCACAAAGGTGGGGACTGTCGAAAGCTGGACCCCTGGTGTTCAGGCTGTGTTTTCAGATAGGTCGCAAGACAGTGGCTGCTTTTAGGTGTGCCTGACTTGAGGTGGACTAAGGGAGAGTCAGCAGACATAGGGGGTTCAGGGGCAAATCCAGGCTGCCACCTGTCTTTGTTGATAAAGTTTTATTTTGGCTCGTGGTCACACTCCTGGCTTTCAGACTATTTGTGGCAGCTCGTACTCCAAAGGCCAGCATTAGCAACAGCAGCAGGAACCGTGTGTGTAGCGTCCACAAGACCTTGAGTCTGGTCGACTGCTGCTATTCAACATGCTTTCTGATTTCTGAAATGTTAGCTTGCAGTAGCGCCATGATAGTGAGAACTTCTGAGCATTCAGTGATACAAGCAGCCCACCATAGCATGCGTGCATGCCTTAGGTTTGCCACCACTGGACCAAGGGCTTAGAGGATGGGCACATCAGATTATTTCATTATCTGCTGGAACCAGGAGGTGGCTTGTAAATTTTCTGCATCACTTGGATCCTCAAAAGTGTGTAATTATAGGCCAGGTGACAAATCAATAATGACTCATAGTTCCAGATTCAAGTATAAAATGATACTTTATATGTATATTATGAATACATCAATGCACTGAAATTAAATACCTTGGTTTCTTAGGCCAAAGCACTATAACTTCACTGAACTTATAGCTGCTGTAGACTTCACCAGTCTCCTGTTGTTATTGTAAGAAATTACTAAACTGAAAACAGTATAAATGATCTCAAAGTTTGGAGTCTAGAAATCTCAACCTGCTTCCACAGAGTAAAATCAGGGCATCTTCACAGCTATGTTTCCTAAGAGTTCTGAGGGAGGCACTGACTGAGCTCCTGGAGGCCACCTGTGTCCAAGACAGATCTTGCTATACTGTTCACACTGGCTTTGAACTCACGCTGTAGCCCAAACTTGCCTCAAAACACGTAATGGTTCACTCAAAAAACACTGACACTACAGCCTCCAGCAGGTGAGGAATATCTCCTGTCCTCTGCTTGTGGGGAGGGAAGTCTCTGACTCTGGGAAGGGCTCTAGGGACCAAATGTTGTTCCTCTACTCCATCTCAGTGTGGGTGGGAGATGTCCCTTCCAGTTCAGATAGAAGGTTGGTAGCACAAACTTCCCCAAGGGGAACACTGAGAAGATATCCATGACCTTACTTCAAATAACTGTAGAAGAAATTTTCTTTAAAAACACAAAAATGGCTTCTGGCCTGTTTGGGGCTGGATTTTGTTCCCTGAAAATTTTTATGTTGAATTCACAATACCTAGGACCTCAGAAAGTAAAAGTAGTTGGAGACAAGGCCTTGAGAAAGGTCATTAAATTAAGCCAACTCTACTGAAGGTCAAGAAGTTGTCCTTATAAGACAAGGAGATGAAAATGAAAACATGCACAGTGAGGTGGTCTTGTGGGGGTCTTGCTAAAAGGCACCACCTACAAGCCAAGGAGCGAAGCCTGGAGAGGAGATCAGCTCTGCTGATACCTTGAGCTCAGGATTTCTGCCTTCAGGCCTCTGCTGCGGGTGTGCATTGCTTTGTGTGGCGCTCTGGCCAGCAGACCTGAGCCCTGTACCATGGGCAACCTGGAGAGCTTGCAGGCAAGGCTACTGGCCATCAGAGATGGGAGCTGTTGCTGCAGCTAGAGCCTTGTCTTAACCAGTCTATATAGCTGAAAACAACTTTAAGGAAGGAAATACGTATTTTGTCCTCTGCTTTCAATACAAAAGGCTCACAGCAGACACTTCAGATGTAGATCATTGCAGATCTGCAGAGTCCCCAAGGTTCTATGGGTAAATGCTAAGTCCCAGCCTGGTTCTGTAGGGAGGGGCTGGAAGTGGAAGCTGAGCCTAGAAAGAGGTCTCCAGGCCCCTCTGGATGTGCCCTGGAGGGGCACTGAAGGACCTAGTCTCTTTCTCTCCCTGGCTTTCATGCCTGGTCTTAGGAGAGCAGTCTTGCTCTGCCATGATATGCTGCTACAGCACAAGGAAACCGGGCCTGGGCATGGACTGCAACCTATAAGCCAGATAACCCTTCTCTTTATGAGACAGAAGGGAGACCTGATAGCCTCTGACCTACTGTTAGTTGGGGACACAGGTCTGGTGGCCCACCAGAGCTGCAGATACCAGAGCAGGCAAGGCACCAGGCCTCAGACAACAGGGACACAAGACAGGACCATCAAGCAGAATGCGTGTTTCTGAGGCTCTGAGGTATGAAACAAAACACCAGGGCTTTAGCCAAACCTCCTAAAGCTGTTTTGTAGGGGAAACATTTTTGCCTTAAAAATTGCAACCAGTATTGGGCCTTGCCCACATCAGTGCTGTTTCACTGGTTCCCAGGACTGTGTAGGTGTCACACTGCCTCCCCCTTCTCTATTGGATAGTTGGACAAAGTTATTGAATTTATAAGGAGAATTGGACCAAGTTTTCATCTCTCCCCTGCAAGCTTGTCAGGGCTTGTAAGGAAACACCACATTTCCTTTGTGCCTTAATCCACTCAAGTACAGCTGTAGTCATTTGGCTGTTGCTATGCCACACCAGAGAAGGATTTCCATACCTTTCTGCTTTCCACTCTGTGACTCAGGCCCTGGTTGGGCCGACAGAAAGCCTTATCGTTCTCTTCCTTTGAAAGCTCTGTCCTGGCAACAGCTTCCCTTCAGCGCCCCAGAATAAAGCACAGTGCTCTGCCCAGCCCTTGAGTTCCCGGACCACAGATTCTCTGTGATACATGTTCTTATTTCTCATTTTTCTGTGATGTTACGCCCAGATTGAACAATGGGACCATGTCCACCCTTATTTTTTCATGCTGAAAAGAGCTGTGGCAATGTTCAGAAACTGTCATTGGAAGTTGAAGGTAGAATAAGGCATTAAGTTCAGTAATCAAAGGGATGAATGGCACACCATGGAACACTGAGTCTTAGACAAATATTTACCCAGCAGTGTAACCCAGCTGTGACTCTAGATATGTTCTTAAGAAATATATATGTTTTCTGCTCTATGCGGTACTAGACAAAGAAAGACAACTATGTGGGATTATTTTTTATGATACCAAAATCTCCCACTGCCAAAGCTGTACCTACAACCACTTTCTTTTTATGATCAAAGGAGAAAAAGTTTAGGACGTTTTCCTAATGAAGAGACTGTGTGATCAGGAAGAGGGCTGACCTCAAGAAACAATTTCCTTGTAAGAACATTGCACAGTACATTCTTTTTCCTAACAGCTACTGAATTTAGATTTCAGATATGGACTACATGTCAACCAAATAGAAATGCATGACATTCATTCAGTACACAGAGGAATGAATTCTGGCCTTTCTTTGTTACTGAGAGATCTACTGTGTCTAGACATGAACAGCAATAGCAATGGTGGTGGAGATCCAGGCATGAAACAGCAACTGGATCTCCTAGGGCTATTAGAAGTACCTGGAGTTGGCAAGCTAAATTCCCAGAGAGCTTTGGACCATCATGGTGGCATGTCAAGCCCAGCCAGCTGCCCTCTTGGTATACTGGTGCAAGGCTGCCAGCTCAGAGAAGAATGCAGGTGAGGAGGAGGTCTCTGGCATCCCCGGCCAGTGCTGAGTCAGCTTCCAGAACCCGCCAGGGAACAGTCTTTTAACAAGCAGTGGATCCCTGTAGACAAACCTACAGAGGCTGAAAGGGCAAGCATAGCTGGTGGCCTTGCCAGCTATTGTCATGGGTCGTACCTTCAATCCATATTTATGAGAAGTCTATGACATGCAGAAACTCGGTCACTGTCAGGCAGGCATCAGTGTTCCCTCCCTCCCTGAGCTAGTAGTCCACTGAAAGAGCAAGTAGAGACCCTGCTGGAGAGAGGCAAGACTTGGGAAGATAGCGGTTGGTCTAGGGCTGCTTGTAATGGGCTCAGGGAAGGACAGCTTCACTAAGTGGGAAGCCTTGGAACACATTTGGAACAGGAATGAATTGTCTGAGATCCTGGGATTTTGAGAGGAAGAGGGAGTATTCAAGGCAAAGAGGCCCACTACAAGGAACTCACGGTGACGGGCTGAGGAATTCTGGGAACAAGAAGGTAGGCAGGGCCTGGGAGGTGACAGAGGACCTGCAGTCAGAGTGGTAAACAGTACCCGAATGTGCGAGGCTCTGTAAGCAAGTGAGGCTCCTTCTCTAGTGATGGAATTCCACTCTTTCCAGTGGGTTTTGCTGACCTATTTGGCTTTCTTACTGAGAAGATGGAAATGGGCTGGGTGCAGTGACCCAGACTTGGGATCTCAGCACTCTCGAAGGCTGAGGCAGCAAGATTATAAATTCAAGCCCAGTCTTGGTAACTTAGTTAGACTCCATCTCAAAATAAAAAGAAAGATGATTGAGGGTATAGTTCATTGCAAAGGCCCTGGATTTAATCCCTAATACCACATACAAACACACTCGCTCTCACACACTCGCATGCACAAGAGGGATGCAATGGCTGTTTGTGCAATCTATTCATAAATCTCCATAGGCAGGCTAATCCTCACCCAACCATTCTACTCCATAACGTTCTTTAGTGGATGGGCCCAAGAAAGAGGTTCCACTCTGATCTACTTTTGATAGAGGTACTTCACTCTGGAGCCACAGGGCTTGTGTGTCAGCCCCAGACAGGTAGGGCCAGGACTCAGATGTGGCAGCTGTGGTCAAGGCTGGCACCATGCAGGCTGATGCATCCCAGTCTGGTGACCACAAAGACCCCACGCTTCTTGTGTGTGCTTGGGGCCTACTTCCCTGCAGCTCATATCTCCAGGTGTCTCAGAATGCATGGGCTCTCCAGTCCACTTTTTTCTTCTGCTGAATACATCAAAATAAGGTATTCACACTTCCAGCCTTGTCTAATGCCAGCTGTCTTCTGCTTGTCCATGAATGTCCCCAGAGTCCATGTACATACAAGTGGCAAAATCTCCAGGGTATTCCATAGCCCCATCCTGGTGCACGGCAGTTCACTTAACAGCTCTCTCTCCATGTACATTTAAGATATTTTTCTCCTTTCACTATTCCTTATACTGTAACAGTGAAAACCTGGACACAGTTAGCATTACCATCTATGCTGTGAATTTTGCAGAGAGTAGAATTTTAAATGATCATATTTTAATATTAAACATCCAGTATCAGAAGTCAGATTACCTTTAAAAGGCTATAGGGATTTATACTTGTGCTCTAGATGCACAAAGACACCATTTTTTATGTCCTTCCCAATGCTAGATGTTGTTATTTGTCCCTTTGTGTGTGTGTGTGTGTGTGTGTGTGTGTGTGTGTGCATGCCCTCGAGAACTGAACAGAGACCTTCACATGGAGCTACACCCTCTGCACTTTTATTTTTAGACAGGTACTCTCTAAATTGCTAAATTGCCTCAGGCTAGGGTCAAACTTTTAATCCTCCTGCCTCAGCTTCCCAGGGTACCAGGATTACAGGGGTGACCATGCTCAGACCTTTAAAAAGTCTGTATTTTGAAAGGCAGAAATGAATCTCATTTTATCTTATATTATTAAAATGACAGGTGAGACTGAATGTATGCTTACAGTTTTATTGATCATTTTCAGTTTCTTCTATTTTTTCTATGTATGCCCTTCAGCCATCTTCTTTTTGAAAATTAATATGTAGATTATACCATAGTATACAATGTGTATGTTTAAATATGTAAACATATTATGTAGCATGTAATCTTTATGCATTCTACTGTAGATATTTTAAGTCTTTTATCATCTATTGTATCTACTACTATGCATGATTTCACATTTGTTGGAATGATCCAACTTTAAAGAATATTATAATATTGTATTTTTTAAAAAATTCAAAATAATCATATCACATCCAGAAAAGAACTTTATTTATGTATTTAAGTATTTATTTATTTTTACAGTACCGAGGATTCAGCTCAGGACCTTGCACTTGCCAGGCAGGTGCTTATGCCACTGATCTACCCCTAAAACCCCCCAGAAAAAAATTCATTGTGTAGAGAACAATGAATTGTTGATTAATGACACATGTCCAACCTATACTTCAAGGTCTACTTGCCCTTCTAGATTGTTATAATAAAGACATTTAAAACTAAAGCACATATTATTCACAGACACCATGTTATTCTATATACAGTCCAAGATAATTCCTCTTCACTTAGTCCAGCCGGGAGTTGGAAACTCACTAGATAAAATAAAAGCAGAACTTTAGGAATGGCATCCGGGGTCCCAATGGAGCTCTCTGGATGATGGAATCCTAATGCGGCCCACTTGCAGCTGGAGACAGGACAAGGTCCAGTCTCTGCCACTCTCCCGGGGCTTGCTGGGGGGCTGTCACTAATATGCAGGGACAGAATAACAGTGAGCAGTGTGGAAACTGGGAGAGAGTGAAAACACTGCTGCCTTATGGAGGAAATCTGACTTTAGCGCTAAAGGATTCAGGAGGCGTGGTTGAAAGAAAACCTGTTAGAACTAATTGTCTCTTTAAAAAATCAGAAGGAAGTGTCACTGTGAAAGTAGCTGAGAAAGTCAGCAGCTCTTCTCTGTACTAGTAAAAGCCGTTTCAACAGTAAAGTGGAGAATTCCGTTCATGACTGCTACTAACACTGCAAATGGCTGAAAATAAATGTATCAAGAAAGTCAGAAAACAGAACTATAGATTCAAGTCTTAATATCATACTGAAGTTATAAAAGAAAACTTCAAAGGACACATCATGTGTCTGTACAGACAGACTTAACAGCCCAAAAGCTTTTCAAGTCCAGGGTAAATATAATATAATGCAACTTCAGATAGAATTCAAGTTGAGGGGCTGGGGAGAGGGTTCAGTAGAATAAGCATTACCTGGCAAGCACAAAGACCTGAGTTCAATCCCTGGTTCCACCAAACAAACAAACAAACAAACAAACAAAAAAAGAATTCAAGTTGATTATTTATACATTCTGGCCTTGCTTCTGAAACTGTACAAATTGATTATTATTATTTTTTTTTTGTCTTTTTGAGACAGGGTCTCACTGCAGTTCAGGCTGGCCTTAAGCTCACTTTGTAGCTCAGGCTGGTCTCGAACTCACAACAATCCTCCTGCCTCAGCCTCCCTAGTGCTGGGATTACAGGCATGTGCCAGCACGCCCAGCTCCAAATTGATTATTAATTTAGTATGGAAGAATAAACCTGATCAATTCTGAAAGTGTTTTGGAAAACACTATGATAAGGGACTTATTATTCAGATGTCTAAATGTACGTTAGAGATACCCCAATCAGAACAATGAGATCCTCATAGAGGAATAGATAAACTGACAAGTAACACAGAATAGAAGCAGTGGAAAAGCACTTGAAGTTATTTTTAAATAAGTCTGGTCACATAAGTCATACAAAATGCAAAAGAAAACAAAAAACCTCATGACCTCTGGATCAATTTATAATTCTTACCCATCCATATTTGTAGCACATAATGGTTACTTTTCTTGTATGGAATTGGTACATGGACCCACATACATAAGTCATCTTAATTGGCTTTACGGTACCTTCCCCTCTGCTTCCTGCTGCTCCCTCCTGTTCCTTGGTCCTTTTCTCACATACACAATATCTGTCTCCCTCCTTCTTATGAGCCATCTTTTATTTTGCTCTGTAACTCACATATACTTTGGCTTTGTGATATAAGAGAAGTGAAGCTATTATAATATTTAAACCAACCTGCACTACACTTTTTGTACTTTTCCAGTAGTTCTTAAACTTTAAAGAGCATAAAAATAACTTTGAATATTTATTAAGATTTCTTGGGGCCAGCCAAATAGCTCAGCGGACTAGAGTGCCTGCTTAAGCAGAACAAGGTTCGGGAGTTCAGTCCCTGGGCCTACTGTGCTGGCACCGCCCCTGGGGCTCACTGAAACCAATTAAGACTGGGTGTGGTGGCATGTGCCTGTAATCGCAGCTCTTGGCAGACTATAAACAGGAGAATCACTATGAGTCTTATTTATGTAGCGAGACCCTGTAGACCTTGTACTCCCTGTCCTAAATACAAAAAGAAAGAAAAAGAGATTTCTTCATGCACCATACCTGGTTATTGATCTGATTTAAGTCAATTAGGATCTTCTCTTTTTCTTCTTTCCTCTTCCCCTTTTTTCTCCTTTTCTATCTCTATATATTTTTCTCTTCAAAGAAACAACAACTTACTAAACAGAATGTATAGAAGCCCCCAGTGTGGAATTATCAATTATAAGAGGGGACTCTGAAAACTATTCTAATTATTAATTTTTGAAAACCCAGAAGACACATGATTGCTATTTACCTTGCTAAGGGGAAAACGGAATTATTTTTGTATTCTCTCCACAGAAAATTATATTACAAAGTTGTTTTGGTAGGAAGAGGCAGTAAAAAGGAGTGCATAGAGACAACCCAGAGATGGTATCACACAGGTGTGTTGAGCAGTCAACAGCTGCTACTAATAACAGTTTCCAGTAGGCTTTCTGGTACAAGATGTTCATGATGTTTGATGACTTTTCAGGGTTTAAATTTTATGAGTTCTTTTTCCCTATTATCATGTAATTCTGTATTTTCTTTTGCTGTGGTGGTTTTCAAGTTGCATAATCCTTAGCCTCTACCTCTGAAGGAGATCCTAGCCTTGAAGGTGGTAGGAGATGGGGTCTGGCCCAAGCAGGACCCCAACAGCACCCATGGAACTTCCTACATTATTGTTATAAAGTTGGTCATCTCCATCTCTTACAACACTCAAAACCTTTATTTATTTGACAGGCTTTGTTTCCCTTGCCATCACAAATATAATTTGTGTCTTCTGTGTGTTTAATCAGTCAGTATGATTATTGTCAGTAGGCACTTTATGAGGTTTTTCTGAAGACTAGTTTTGGATGATACAGGTTTTTTCTTTGTTTCCTGATTCAGTTTCCATATCACCTTCCTCTCTCTGCTTTATGGACCAGACATGTTTTACAACTCAAGCTATGGCAAGGACCAAGCCAAACTCTCCACCCTCAAGGGGCTATGGTTGTCATTAAGAGAAATAATAAACTGATAACCAAATGCATAATAAATTGCCAGGTGGTGATTGGTGTTAAGAGGTGGTTAAAAGGATGTGGTGGGCAGAAAACAGTAGGGCAGGTCGATTTTAGATGGATCCTCTGCACAAATGACATGTGCAGAAGGCTGAAGGCGAAAATCATGTGGTGTTGGAGGGGATCAGGCAGAGGGGCTGGGAGTTTTGGAAAGCACAAGGAAGCCCCCAGGTGCCATGCAGATCAAGTGAGGATTAGGAAGAGTCAGAGTGTATGGATCTCCTGGGGTCTCATGGACTCTAGGGAGCCTATGGCTTTTATTCTGAAAAGAAAGCAAGACAGAAGAGGGCTGCAAGCAGGAAAGAAGAGGCCCCGGATGTACACATTTCACTGCAACTGACAATGGTGCCTGTGGCTTCCTTTGCATCTGACTCTTGTTAGAACAGATTCTAGATGGTGCTGGAAAGACAAAGGAGCAGGAGTCCGCCAGGAACTCTCAGGTAGGAGTGAATTCTGAATTTTGATGATACAAAAAGTGAGAAAGTGAGGGGTGTGCAAGCCCCCCCTGCCCCAGTGACAAAACAAGTGCAGCTTGCAAAAATAACCCACCCAAAGGGAGATGGCCCAACTCCCTGCTGCTCTTATCATTAGTGTATTACTCTAGGAATACATGTTGTTAATAAAAATATTAGAAAATACAGATAGAAGAAAAAGAAATTAAGAAATTTTAATTTCCATACCAGAGATTACTATTGTTAACATTTTGTGTATAGGGCTGGGGAGATGACTCAGTAGAATAAGTACTTCCCTGGCAGGTGCAAGAGCTTGAGTTCAATCCCTGGTTCGGCAAAAAAAAAAAAAATATATATATATATATATACATATTTATATATTTTATTATATAAAAAAAAAATATATATATATATATATATTAGGGTTAGGTTTAGGGTTAGGGTTAGAGTTAGGGTTAGGGTTAGGGTTTTTATATGTTGATGTGATACAGGCAAATATTTTTTCATGATAAGGTTGTTTTGCATTAAAAGATAACTGTTGCATTTAATGTTTTATAAACATCCTTTGTCAATAAATACAGGTTGATATTAACATTTTAATGGGCACAAGAATACTACCATTTCTTGTCACACTACAGTTTATTTAAACACTTTGCTGGACCTTTAGGCTTCTCCACATTTTACCTTCACACTCGCTTCTGTAATGAAGCTCCCTAAATTTACATGTTGGCTACTATTCCATGATCTTCTAATGCTGTATGTGTAGATGTGGTAGTATGAAGTTAAAGAGCTAAAGATTTCAGATCACAGAATTCGATAGCAAGCAGTTCTTGAGAGGTACCCGTTGCAAATTGCCAACCCAACTTCAGGTCCTCAGCACACTCCTATTATGGCATTCTGTTCCACATCCCCTCCTCAGCTGACTTCCGTGCATCCCTAACTGCATGCCTTTGTGTTTGTGTCTCTATTCCTCATTTACTTGTTCACCTGTCTGCTCTTGCCTCGTTTATATCTTTTGCCTGCTCTATCGAGCATACCTGTCTTCTCACTGCCTTCAGGGGCTCTTAGTGTGTCAACCTCAACTCTGTCATACACATGGAGACCATTTCCTAATACTCTGTTATCACCGTGAGGTTTCATCTTCCTGGGGTGATGGCTTTAAATGTTCATATGATCATATCTCTGGAGCTCCAGCTTAGAAGTCCTCACCCATCCCTGAGTTCTATAAACACTCCATGTATCTCCCTGTTGATAAAGATTTCTATTTATGTTCCAGTGCAGTTGGCAACCCGAGGCCCACAAGCAATTTGGTGAGAAAAAATCTACCATGAGGTACTGCTGACACCAGCACTTTCCATATGTTAGTGCTTGCTGATACACTGCAACAATAGTGCTTCTTGTATGCCTCATTCCCAAAACATACATACACTCAGTACTATGGGGATTCCAAGATTTGGGGATACAGCAGGTGCTTCTGCGAGGCATAAGCCAGGCTGGGCAAAGGAATCAGGGGAGGTGGTCTTGGGACACTGGGGAAAGACAGGGATCCACTGACTTTTGTTCTCTGTCCATGACATAATATTAAGTGTTTGTCTGGAGGTGATATTCACAGAAATCATAAATGTTTTATTATGTGAATGATTGATTAGCAAGTTAGCCACAGATTACCTTTAACTTGCAAAACTCCTAATTTTCTTATTTAGAAATCCATTTATAAAGCAAAAGAAATGAATTCTTTTTCCATTGTTGTTTTTAACTGGATAAGGGAGGCATTATTGTACCCAAGGACGTTTGCCAATCAACATCTGGTGCATTCTGTGTTGCCACAGCTGAGAAAGGCACCACTGACATCTGGAGAGGTGAGAGCAGGGTGCTTGCTGAATCCCCTAATATGTTGAGGGCACTGCTTAACTATCTTTGCCCCAGACAGAGAAACTTCCAACCCCATAGGTGAACAGTGCAAAAGGTAAGCAACCCAACGTAGAACAAGAGACACGATCTCCATATTCCTCCTAGTCATCAGATGTCCTCCTACTTTGATCCAAGGAAAAATTTGACGTACCACAGAAGAAGTGATGTAGGGAAAAATGGAGAACCAAGAGGCAGGGATTGGTGCTCCATATGTCTCCACAGATGGGAAGATCCTAAGAAACAACTGCTTTAGGGTGAGCCACCCCAGCCCCTCCCCCTGCATCTCCTCACCTCCATTCTGACTTACATGTCCTCTGACAGCAAATGCAGAGAGAAACTTCCTGAGTGACCCCAGGCCAAGAGGATCCTGGGTGCTGGGCTGTTGGAGCAGGAGTCAGGGGTCCTGGGGCTGGGCTGCTCCCACAGCTCCACCTTCAACTCCCCTCAGCTTTCCTCCCCAACTCCTTTCTCTCTCTTGGTCATGGACATGCCCAGCCCTGGATCCTCCACCATTATCTTTGGTGCACTTTCCTGGCCTTTTCTGTGGGCTCCTCCTACAAGCAAATTTCCGAGTCCCCTACCAGCTTCCAGCTTCTCCCTCGAACTCTGTGTCACCTTACTGCCAATGTGGCTTCCAAGTGCTGTCTCCTCTGTCATCCCTTGGAAGATGCACCTTGTGCTCTGCTAAGACCTGGTCCTCAGCCTCCAGGGGCTGTATGCATATTCAATGCATTTCACAGTTGAGTTACGAGACCTGGGTTGCGGCCTGGCAGTCCCCGACTCTCAAATTTCTTATTTGTGGTGAAATCGGCAATGCCTGCCTCTGGCCTTTTGTTCTAAAAAGACCAGGATTGCAGCTTTTTTCGTTTCTCAGCCTGGAGTCAAGCAAAATGAAATTGGCAAACCAAAGCAATGCCCGCATTCCCGTGTTATTACAACAAAGGCTAAACAGTGACCTGCCAAGGCGTGCACCAGCGGATGAGTGGATAAAGACAAGATTGCAGTTTGCACAATGGAGCATTGTTATTCAGCACCAACGAAGGAAAACCTATCATTTGCAGCAGAACAGGTGAATCTGGAAGATATTATAGTAAGAGAAATTGGTCAGATACAGAAAGAGAAATTCTGCATGTTCTGTGTCATACGTAGAAAATGAAACAAGTTACTAAAGATCATTAAGATATAATAGTGGTTATCAGACATCAGCAAACATATGGGGTGGAGTAGAAAAAGAATGTTTGATTTAACCTATTCATGACATATGTGTGTGTGCAAATATTACACAGAACCTTCTTCCTATATAAAATTGGTACATGTTAATACAAATGTAAAAAATTTAAAATACAGTAAGTTCCCAACTTATTGGTCAGTTCTATTTTAGGAGAATGATTCCTAAGTTAAATTGATTCATAAGTTGACAAAATGAATCTTTTATATTTTGGGTACCAGGAATCAAACTCAGAACCTTGTGCTTGCTAGACAAGTGATTGACCCACTGAGCTATATCCAGCAATTAAAAAATGAGTCTCATACACTACACCTATGACTATTTGCAACTCAGATGTTTGTAAGTTGAAGACCCACTGCATTGGGATCCAAGTGATTAATGTATATTATTAACATCACGGGACAATGTACTGACTCTTCCACATGGATTTATAAAGAAATCAAATAGAGGGCTTCCCTGGGCTGCCAGCAGGACCCCTCCAGACCAAAATTCAGGCACCCGCATGAGTAACACTTTCTACTGTGCCCCCATGACCTCTGCTGAGCCCCCGTCCCCAAGTCTGCCAAGATAGTGAGAATTTCTAAGACTCTCTCGGGACCCCAATATAGCCCAGCCCAGCCTGGCGAGTGTGTGGGAGAGCTTCCAGCTTTCCTGTGCTCCCTGGACCAGGGACACAATAGAGGGTCACCACAGGTTCACTGTTGTGTCAGAGGGGCACAACAGCTTCACTTCCAAGGGCTGCAGCAAGATGGAGCTGAACACAACAGCTAGACCCAGGCCAGGCATAACCAAATAAACTCAAACTTAGTAGATCTTCACCTGAATCTCAGTAGGTGCTAAGGTTATAACTACACCAAAGATCTAAATCAAAGGTAGATGTCAGTACTATACAAAATGACAAAGACAAGGAGCAAAATGCAATGTCAGTCCTCGAATCCACGCATGTCAAGGTCAGAAGACACTAGCTCAGCTGAAATGAATGAAGTAACAACAATGAAAGTAAAGAAACAGCAACAGAAAGGTACAGAGGACATCAGAGCAGAATTAATTACTAAAATAAAACTAATTTCTAAATTCAGAGCATCTGAAGTAGAGAATCTAATACAGAAACTTAGGGGGGAAACACAATGTCCATAAAAAGTGCAGAGGACACTAGCTCAGCTGAAATGTATGAATTAACAGTGCCGTAAGCAAAGAAACAACAGCAGAAAGGTAAAAGGGAACTCAGAGTAGAATTAATTTCTGAATTATAAAAAGAAATATGTGAATTCATAGCACCTGAAGTAAAGAATCAAATATGGACACATATGGAGGAAACCCAATTTGAAAAAAAACAAAAAAACTTTGCAGTAAAAAAGTTAATGACTACCTCTAAAAAAGACACTGATTAAAAAAAAAAATACAGGAGATTAGAAGTATGACAGATTCCTTGAATGAGCAATACAGGAAATAAATTGATTGCATGAATCAGACTCAAAGGAACTTTAAAACAGAGGAACTTAAAATCTCAATCACAAGTCAACAAAACCATTTCAGTGAAAGTGAAAGTAGAGTTTCTGATCTTGAAGACGCTGGTGCACCTAGTGAAAAGGTAAGAAAGGATCTCTTAATAACAACTAGGATGCAGGAAAAAATAATCCATCACCTGCAAGATGATACCAGATGAACAATGTGAGATTAATAGACATCAATGAGAAAGAAGGAGTAAATACAAATGATATAAAAAGTATACAGGCAGAAGTAATAGCAGAAAACTTCCCAAATATGAGGGGGGAAAAAATCTCATATTCAGGTAACAGAAGCATACGGAAGACCAAATAATTTCAACCCAAGTAAAAACACACCGAGACATATAATAGTCAAGATCCCAGAAATCCAACACAAAAATAATATACTGAAAGCTGCTAGAGAAAAGAAGCAGATCACATTGAAAGGGAAACCCATCAGAATTACAGCCAACTTTGCTTCACAAACCATGAAGGCAAGGAGACCGTGAAGCAGAGTACTTCAAGTATTCTATGGAAAAACATTCCAGCCCAGACTACTATTAACTGCAAAATTCTCTTTCAAGTTTGATGGAGAACTGAAATACTTCCATGACAATGAACAACTAAAGAATTTCATGATGACAAAGCCTGAGCTATTGACAGATGTTCTAGAGAGGGATCAAAATGATCAGAACTCCATCAAAGAAAACAGAATGATCCCACTAAATACAGCAAACAAGTAAACAGGACAAAAAGGAGTAAACAACAGCAGGTAAATAACATGTCAATCATAAGTCAGCACATCTTAATTATAACCATCAATGTAAGTGGACTCAATTCACCAATTAAGAGAAATAGACTGACACAGTCAATTAGGAAACAAAATCCAACAATATGCTGTACACAAGAAACACACTTAACTCAAAAGGACATTCATAGGCTTAAAGTCAAAGACTGGAAAACAACACTACATGCCACAGCACCTAAGAAAAAAGCTGGCATAGTATTCCTGTTCTCAGACAGTCTCAACTTCAAAGTAAGAATGATCAAACAAAATAAAGAAGACCACTATATACTAGCTATGGGAAAAATTCAAGAGGAAGAGATAACACTGATAAAAATCTGTGCACCAAACATCGGAGCATCCAACTATTTAAGAGAAATCTTAGTGAACTTGGAAAATCTAATATACAACACAACAATTTTAGCAGGAGAACTTAACACCCCTTATCTTCAAAAGATAGGTCAACCAGACAAAAAAAAAAAAAAAAAAAAAAAAAAAAAAAAAAAAAAAAAAAAAAAAAAAAAAAAAAAAAAAAAAAAAAAAAAAAAAAAAAAAATGAAAGAAGTAGCAGAACTGAACCAGAGATTGGAACAAATGGATTTAGTGGACATATACAGAGTATTTCACCCAACCACAGCTGAATACACATTTTTTTTCAGCAGCACATGGTTCATTTTGTAAAATAGACCACATACTAGTCCAGAGGTCATGACTAAAAACTGAAATTATACTATGCATGTTATCTGATCACAGTGCAATGAAACTGGAAATAAACAACAAAAGACAACAGAAAAACCCCTAAATATGTGGAAACTAAACTATGTCCTACAAATCAATCAATGGTTACAGATGAAATTAAAGAAGAAATTCAACAATATCTACAATTCATTGAAAATTCAACCACAACCTATCAGAACTTATGTGATGCGATGAAAGCAGTTCTCAGAGGGAAAATCATAATTATGAACTCACATATTAGAAAAAGAGAATGGGAACAAATAAATACCCTAATGCTTCACCTCTGACATATAGAAAAGGAAGAGCAAACCAAACCAAGGGAACAAAGATGGCAAGAAATCATAAAGATTAGAGCAGAAATTAATTTCAGTGACATGAAGAAAAGAATTCAAAGAATCAATGAATCAAAAAGCTGGTTTTTTGAAATACTAAATAAAACAAATAAGCCCCTAGCTCACCTCATCAAAAACAGGAAATAAAAAGTTCAAATGCAAGCAATAAGGACCAAAAAGGGTGTAATCACCACAGACCCAGCGTAAATTCAGAAGACTGTCAATAGTTACTTCGAGAATCTATACATTCACAGAATAGAAGACACAGAAGAAATGGACAGACTCCTCTAAAGGTACAAATTACCATAACTGAATCAAGAAGACTTAACAGCTCTCAGTAACAGCTAATGAAATGCAAAATGTAATAAAAAGCCTGTTGACAAAGCAAAGTCAAGGTACTGATGGATTTACAGCTGAATTCTACAAGAAATTTATAGAAGACATAATCCCTACACTCAAACTCTTCAATGAAATTGAAAATGAAGTAGTCCTCCCAAAATCATTCCTGTAGGCAGGTATTATACTAATTCCAAAACCAGAGAAAGACATAACTAAAAAAAGAGAACTACAGGCCAATTACCATCATGAACATAGATGCAAAAATCCTCAATAAAATCCTAGCAAATAGAATAGAGCTAATCATCAAGATCATACTCCATGACCAGGTAGGATTCATCCCATGGATGTAAGGATGGTCAAATATACCTAAATCTAGAAATGTTATACTCTACATCAATAGAGGAAAAGGAAAAACCACACCATCACCTCAATTGATACAGAAAAGTCTTTTGACAAAGTTCAACACTCATTCATGTTCAAAGTCCTACAGAAAATTGGAATAGAAGGCCTCTACTTCAGTTTGATAAAAGCCATCTATGACAACACAATGGCTAATATAATTCTAAATGGGAGAAAACTGAAATCTTTTATTCTCGGATCATGTACAAGACAAGGATGTCTTCTATCACCCCTCCTATTCAATACAGTTTTGGAAACATTAGCAACAGCCTTTAGACAAGAGGGAGAAATAAAATAAATTAGAATAGGTAAGGAAAAAGTTGAATTGTCAATATTTTCAGATGGCATGATACTTTACTTGGAAGACCAAAAAAATTCCACCAGGAAGCTACTATAGTTGAATTGAGTAGCATAGCAGGATACAAAGTCAATACCAAAGAGTTGGTTGCATTCCTCTACATGGATAACAAACATTCTGAGAGGGAAAGTAGAGAAACAATACATTTTACAATAGCACCACAGAAAACGAAATACCTTGGAATTCACTTAACCAACGACGTCAAAGATCTTTTCACAGAAAACTGCAGGACTCTAAGAAAAGTGATTGTAGAGGATTTCAGAAATGGAAAAATATTCTCTCCTCCTGGATAGGAGGAGCCAACATTGTGAAGATGGTCATGCTCCCAAAATTGTTGTACAGATTTAATGCAATCCTTATCAAACTGCAAACAACCTACTTCCCAGACCTAGAGAAATCATTTCTAAAATTTATTTGGAAGCAGAAAAGTCTTAGAATAGCAAAGGCAATCCTAGCCAACAAAAACAAGGCAGGAGGCATTATAATTCCTGACTTGAAATTATACTACAAAGCTACTGTGATAAAATCAACATGGTATTGGCAACTAAATAGCCCTGAGGATCAGTGGAATATATTAGAAGGTGCAGAGGCCTCTACAAACACATTCAGCCACCCAATCTTCGACAAAGGATCCAAACAGGTTTACTGGAAGAAAGATAGCCTCTTTAACAAATAGTGCTGGAAAAACTGGCTCTCTACATGCCAAATACTAAAATTTGACCCAGGTCTACCACCATGCACTAAGCTAAAGTCAAAATGGATTAAAGATCTAAACATTAAAACAGAAGCACTCAATCTCCTGGAAGAGAAAGTAGTAGGAACGCTTGAAGACATAGGAATAGACAAAGAGTTCATGAACAAATATGGAATCGCATAGGAAACACTTGAAAGAATTAAGAACTGGGACTAACTCTTATTGAGAACGTTTTGCACTTCAAAAGAATTTACCAACAAAGTGAAAAGTAAATCCATAAATTTAAAAAATGTAATAACTAATGAGCACTGGGGCAAAGGTGTGGTCTGTAGAATTTATAAATAACTAAAATACATTAAATTTAAAGACCCAATCCAGAAATGGGCATCAGAGATGGATATACACTTCTCAGAGGATGAAATTAAAGAAGCAAATAAATATATGGAAAATGCTCCACATCACTAGCCCCCCATGAAATGCAAATTAAAACAACACTGTGATACCATCTTACCCCAGAATGAATGGCTATCAAAAAGAAATCAACTAATAACAAATTTTGAACAGGCTTTGGGGGAAAGGAAACCCTTCTCCACTGCTGGTGGGAATGTAGACTGGTGTATCCATTATGGAAATCAGTTTGGAGATTCCTTAAAAAACTAGGACTAAAAATCCCATGCAAGCCAGCTATCCCCCTGTTGGGAATTTTCCCAGAGGAACTGAAAACATCATATCATAGTACCTATGTTTACAACTGCACAATTTGTGATAGTGAAATCCTGGGAACTACAGAGATGCCTGTCACATGCGGAGTGGTTGAAAAAGATGTGGAAATTTTATACAATGGAGTATTACTCAGATCTAAAGAATGATAAAGTTGAAGCATTCAAATTTAAGTAGATGCCACTTGAAGGTATACTTATAAGCAAAATAAACCAGATCCACATTTGTAAATATCATATAGTCTCTCTAGTATAAATACTCAAAAGAGGAATTACAAATAGAAAGTTATAACACAATTGAAAGGAAAGCAAGAAGCTGAGGATTGAGCAATGAGGAGAGAGCAAGAAGAAAAGCTAGGAAACATGACATGGGCAAAACTATACATTTGTACACACAAGATGGACAAGGCAATGAGCCCAAGAAACATCAACAGTTTTGAAAGTAGCACTTAAATGGTAGGATTCTCGACCTGGCTATCTATATATGCTGATATCTGTGAACCAAGCAAGTGCACTGATGATAACAATGTGTAACAGAAGTGTGACGCTTTGAAAGCCTGTCATTCTGGTCTGCTAAATTCATACTTCCTGTGGTGACATACCAATTATTACCATACTGTCACACAAGTAAATTTTTGTTATTTATTTTATTTATTTTATGGGTAATAAATGAAAAAAAGACACAAGAAAAAAAAAGTTACAGGACTTTCCTGCTATAATGCTGTATATGCTTAGATTTCTACATTTTTTATGCAAAAATATGTGTATATTCCTAATTTTTAAATCTTTTTCCCTCATATTCCATAAGGACGTACAGTTCAATACATCAATAGTTGGAGGAAAATGCCTGTTTCATGTTATGTCTAAGATGTTTGAGGTTTAGACAGATAGTTAAGATAAACCGAACTGCATATGTTGCAGTGTAATAATCAGCTTGTCTTGTAGAGGGTTAACAACCTAATTTCAAAGATCAAAAACTGGAGAAAAGGAAGGGCTGCAAGGTCAGCCAACATTGTGGCCCTAGTCTTCAAGGTCAGTGGAGACTGAGGACATAGGGGAACCTGTACTGTAACATCATGGAACTCAGTTGTGCCCCAAATTTTCTGATCAAGGAGTTTATGGAGCCACAGAGGACTGTGATTGATGATGCATAGTGTGGCCAAGGAGAGTCACATGGAGAGAAAACTTTCTCTCAGGCTTCTACAGAGAGCAATTGGTCAAGCAATGGCCGTGACTCATCCACAAGGCTGACACTGAAAAGGGATCTACAAAATGTGATACAGGGTTACAGGATAAACCCTGATGGTTCCTGAGTGACATTATCTGATACAAAAGTTACTTGTCTTGTTATATAGGTCTTGCTTTATCTTGGTCTTAACCATCCAGCAGAAAAGTATAAAAACAAAGTATATAAACTAAAGCCATATTAATATGCTGTGGTGTAAAAGTCTCTAGTCAACACCTTCTGTGGATAACCCACTGCTGTTATGGACTGCTGGACTGTGTAGGAGTGTATTGCTGAACTGAACCACCTATTTACGTGAATGCCAATAGAATAGTCATCTCTGACAGCACTAAATAAAGTGGATACAAAGGAAGGATCATTTTATATTTGTATACAAAGAATAGTTAGGATAGATATGCAACTACTTTCACTTAATTAAGAAAAATTTATACTAATAGATTTTGGGCAGGAGACCCTGTCTGCTTCTTGCACTATGGATAACCAGTAGAAAGATAACAATGTAAAAAGTATTAATTATTGAAACTGTCCTACTAATTGGCTTTGAAACTGTCTCATTGATATTTGTCTCGCAATAAAATAAAATAAAAATTTATTTAAAAAATCAAATAGACAAAGTATAATGATTTTACACAATTGTCTCAAGACCTTGATGAACTCATACCTTAGCCAAGGAGTGCAGGGCCTGGGCAACCAGATCACCTAACCCTGAATCGCAGCAGGTGAGCAGTCTCAGGCAAGTTGCAAAGTCCTCTAGCATCATCCTTGATCTGGAAACAGGATGTCAATGAGGCCTTTTCTAAAATGCTGTGATGACACTGGAACTTAATCTCTGTGGCACGCAGAGCTCAGAGCCCTGAGCCTCAGATTAAGCCTGAGGTATATTGTCAGTCTTCGCAGAGCACCAGGGAGCTTTCTCCTTAGCCGGAGCACCACCATCATGCACAGTGCCCTGGGGGCTTCCCCTGCCTGCCAAAGTAGTCCTTGCACCTCCACCCTCTGCATGCTCTGTGCAGTGTCTCTGTGGACTCTGTAACTGGCCTGCCTAGCAGCCTCAACCTGCCCAGAACTGGGCTAAGGGTGTTTGAGCAGAGCCCAAGCAGGAAGGCTCTGAGCCACAGAGGGTACATGTACAATGCTTACACGCTCATTTTCGAAGGCTTCTAAGTTGCTGAAATCAGGTTTATCGAGAAAACTTAATATTTTTAATTAGGTTCTGTGTCAAGCCATAAGGAAGAGTCTTATGAAATGAAGAAGAAAGTCAAAAGTTATTCAATCATTGTTTTTAAAGATTGATTTACAAATTAAAGTCTTACACTTTGTACCTATTAAATTAACAAATGGTACAGAGTGACATTGAGCAGCTATTCTGCCAAAGTATAAAAAACCATGCTAGAGTGTCTCTACTGAAAATGTAAATTTATATAATCCCTCTAAAAAGGACTTTGCAAATGCATTTCATAGCCATTGAACTAACAGTCCTGATTCTTAGCTTTTGCTAATGAAATTATAAGGAGTAGGAACACAAATATTCCCATTTAACATAATTTATAATGAACATGTAAGCAAAGTCAATACCTTCAAGTAAGGAAGTAGATATGAGTCCTCAGCATTTGCAAAAGAATAGATTTAATACAGGACACATAATTATAGAGTCATTTTATAATATTCACCCATAGACTCAAATATAAAAGAGTTGAGGAGATCTGTCCACACATTAGAGACTCAAAGGAGGCCTGGGCCCCACAGCAAGATTCTGCACCAGTCCAACCAAAGGCCTGGAGCCCATGCCAGTGTCTCGTGCAAGACTGCATCAAGGATCTGGACTAGAAAGGCCTAAAGACCAGCAATAGAAGCTAGAAAGTCAGAAAATTTGTGCCAATTAGGTGAAGGATCTGTGCCAGCAGGCTGAGAGATCTGCACTGGAGCCAGGACGTGATGATGTCTTATTTCACTTTTTGTAGTGTTTTGAAGGTTCTTCGATGTTGTAACTTCATCCATTTTCAAGGTAGAAGAATATTCTATGGGGTGATCACACCCCTGGTGTGTGCTCACCTTTTTACTGCTGTATAATGTTCTTTTGTGGACACAGGTGTAAAAATACCTGTTCCTACCCATGTCTGTAATTCCCTTGGTTACAGGCTTGGGTCTGCAATTGCAGGAACAGTTAGAAATTATGTTTGGTCTTTTAAAGATCCCCAAGCTGCATTTCATTGATTGCCTAATTGTCACCATTGCTCAGTCTTATATGGCAGGAGATTTTGTGGCCCTAATATCAGTGCCCTAAGAAATGTCATGTCCCCCTGGTCTTTATACTAGGGTTGGTCACTTGACAAGTGTGTGTGGCACCACCCTTAGCTTGCTTTTATTGATCAACTGATCAATTGACTGAGTCTTAGCGTGCAGCATATGCAGCTGTCACTACCACAGGTCAGAGATCATCACAACCTAGCAGTTTCGGTGGATTAACCTCTCAGAGTGACAGGGTAGGCAGTGAAGCACTGTGTTTGAAAATTGGTCCCACCAGCCTGTCGCCTCCTTCTGTTAAACTTAGCATCAGTTCCACAGCCATGGCCAAGAGACAAAATTGGAAGTTCAGGCTCAGCAAGTCATCCACTCAGTAGTGGAGGACCTGGAGTCCATCTGTGCCTCTTTAATTACAACCCTTTCTGATCTATCATGTCCTTTCCCATGCACTCTCTTCTCCTTCCAGGTAGTCCTGTGAGGTTTTTGGTAACAGGACTTAGGACCATCCTGATTGCCAGGAGGCAGCATTCATTTGTACTCACAAGCTCAAATGGCAAGCTTGGGATATTACCATCCCTGATCCTTCTACCACTTTACAGATAAAAACACTGAGGCTCAGCTCATTATAGTACTTGTTTGCTGAATTGGATGCAGCTGCCTAAATGATCACAACAAGAAGATGCAGTGCTTTCTATCAATTTTGTCACATACCACTCTCATCCTTCATACTTCCAAGCTAAAGCATTAGCTCAATATTCCCTCCCTTCTCATACAGCTGGCTCTCCAGACCCACAAGCAGTGCCAATGTTATCCCTTAGGAGTCAAGTAAAGGATTCTTATTTGAAGAATCTCATATATTTTAGTAGACCAGCAGTGGCAAATATTCCGGAGAGTATTTATCATGAAATTGAGTTTTCCATCAAGTGCTGGATCTGTTTCATGTTTCTGAAAGCCAGTGGGCAGGATTTCACAAAAGGCAATAGTTACAGTGTCCAATCATAGTTGCAGTGTCCTCTGTCCAAATGGCTTGGGTTATGACCAGGGGCAGTCCATATATTAGGAACTGAAAAGCCTAGCCCATTACTAAGGCTGGGAATTCTGATTTCCTACACATTCGTCCATTGGTGTGGTATTAGAGGAGTCTGAACATTCCATTCAGAGAATATTTATCAAGAGTCAAGCTGTCTGTGGGACCTGGTCCTGCCTGCTCCAGAGTTTAGACTCTACTCTGATACATATCAGTGTGTGCTTGTATTGTTGTACATGAATATATGAGAATAAGAGAGTTATGGCTAAAGAAAGCTAGTGCACTCTTTAGCTTTAGCGTGCAACATAACATCACACACACACACACACACACACACACACCACAAACACACACACACGGCTCTACATATGTCCTTTTCCTAAGAAATGTTGAAGTGCAAACAAAATGAACCTTAAATCATTTTAAAAATATATGTTTCTAGTGCCTTAAGTAGACAGTTGATTTAATATTATATTAGATGATGATCTGTCTCACAGAGAGACACTTAAAATAGAAACTACTATGGGACCAAAAAGAATCAAAAGAAACCCAGCTTCACTGATTTGAATATGTTTTGAATTACATGATAAAATCACCAACTCCTTATCCCCAGCCAAAAAGATTAAACAAATCCAGATGTCCCAGATATGAATCCAAATGTTTATATTACATCATAAAAGCAGTCATTACTTAATCTTGCAAAGGTACAGGATGATGTATCAGAGAATCTAATCCTCACAGGGAGAGAAAGATGTAACTTCCATGTGGAAATAAGGCAGTGAAAGAAAAACCTATGAGCAATCTTGAAATTATATTGACTTTTCCCTAATGTTTAACATTTTCAGCTCACTGATTTTCTCCTGAAACTCATCTCCTACAAAGGTTTCTGAAGACAATAATTATTAGCGGCACACCATTATCATCATCACCACCATCATCACCATCACCATCATCGTAATAACTACAACAAGATCACTTGATTTTCTGCTTATGCTGACTCTCCACTTGTTCCCTAGCAAAACTCATTTTAAAACATGCTCATCATCCTGCTCTGGCTTTTTGGTCCCTTCTCCAAGGTGAGTGTCATCTGTCAATAAGATCTGCCATTTCACTGAGCACCAAAGTCAGTTTGCATGATTGAGCTGGTTGATTTTTCCCATCCATACTTTTCTTTTTTTTTCCAGAACTGGGGATTGATCTCAGGCCCTTGCACTTGCCAGGCAAGCATTTATTCTACTAAGCTATCTCCCTGGTCACCTCCTCTTCCTTTTTGCTTCTTGTGATTCTGCAAATGTAACTGGAACCTTTACACTGAGTTACATCCACAGCATCTTAAATTTTTTTTAGTCAGTATCATACTAAATGGAAAAACCTGGAAGCTTTCAGTCTAAAGTCAGGAACAACACATTGATGTGCACTATTACCTGTCATCTTCAATATAATTCTAGAAAACTTAGCCAGAGCAATTACACAGCAGAGAAATAAAAAAAGGAATAAGCATGGGAAAAGAAGAAGTTCAAATATCATTATTTGCAGATGTCATGATACTTCACATACAAGGCCCCATTTCACTTCTGGATTTAAGAAGCAAATTCAGGGGCCGGGTAGATGACTCAGTGGAATAAGTGCTTCCCTGGCAAGCACAAGGGCTTGAGTTCAATCCCCAGTTCTTCCAAAAAAGAAGCAGCAAATTCAGTAGTAAAGTTGGATACAGAGTCAACACTCAAAAATCAAGAGCATTCCTATACCTAAACAAGAAACTCACTGAAAGAGAAATTAGGAAAGCCACAACCTTCACAGTACTATTGAAATAAATAAAAAATTTCAGAATTAATCTAACAAAAGAAGAAAAGCATCTATACAAGGAAAGTTATAGTACTATGAAAAAGAAATTAGAAAAGGATATAAAAAATGGAAAGATATCACTTGCTCATGGACAGAAAGAACCAATATAGTGAAAAATGCCATACTCCAAAAATTGTTGTATATATTCAATGAGATCCAGATCAAAACACCATTACCATACCACAAAGATCTAGAGAAACATTTCTAAAGTTCATCTGGAACCAGAAGAGTTCTAGAGGAAAAGACAACCTTGGGGAGCAAGACAACGAAGGAAATATTACAGTTCCTGACTTGTAATTATATTAGAAAACTATGATGGTAAAATCAGCATAGTACTATCAAAAAATAGACATGAAGATCAATGGGAGACATTAGAAAATGTAGACACAACTGGAAACACACTCATCCACCTTATCTTTGACAAAGAGGCCACACATTCTCACTGGCATAAAGATAGGTTCTTTGAGAAATGGTGCTGCAAAAACTGACTTTCCACATGTTGAATGAAGGCTAAAGTTAGACCCATGTTTATCACCACACACTAAACTAAAGTCAACATGGATCAAAGATCTAAATATTGAAACAGAAACACTAAGTCTGCTGGGAGAGAAAGTAACTGGTACTGCTGATGATATTGGTATAGGCAGGGACTTCATGAACAGGAACTTTAAATAATCAGGAACTTGGATCTCATCTTTGTGGAAAGTTTCTTCACATCAAAAGACATTACTAACATGGTAAAAAGAAAATCCATGAATTTAGAAAAATTTTTTTAGCTAGCTTCCTCCCAGGAAAATAATTTCTACCAAGAACATGTAAAGAATTGGAAAAAAAAATTAGACTCCCCGAATTCAAAGACCCACTCCAAAAATGGACATCTGGGATGAATCACACTTCCCAGATGAAGAAATACATATGGAAAACAAATCAATGAAAATGTTCAACACCATTTGTCATTTGAGAAAAATAAATTAAAGTGGCACTGGCATTCCACCTCACCCCAGAAAGAATGTCTATGATTAAAAAAATCAACCAGTTGCTAATGTTGATAGTGTTGTGGGGGTAAAGGAAACCCTCTCTATTGTTGGTGGGAGTGTAGACAGGTGAAATCACTGTGGAAATCAATATGGAGATCCCTCAAAAAGCTAGGATTGAACCCAACTATTTCCATTCTGGGTATGATTCCAGAAGAATTGAAAACATCGTACCATAGCAATATAGGTGCACTCATGTTGGTAGTAGCACAATTTGCCCTACTTAAATCTTGGAAACAATGTAAATACCCACAAACTAAGGAATGGATTAAAAAGATGTGGTCTTTTCATACAGTGGGGTACTACTCAGCTATATGGAAAGATAAACATCAGGTATTTATAGGTAAGTGGATATAATTAGAGAAAAAAACTCATAATTGAACATTTTTAACCAAAAGAAAATCCCTCCCACTATCATTGTTTCACATGACCAGCAATGTAAGGTTCTGGACTCCTGAGTACTAATTCTCTCATGCAGAAAGGCTGAGAAAAATCAGGACCTCCTATAATTTATACTAGATATATAATAAAATATGCAGGTGCTTATTTTAATGACTCACATGTCTAAACCATTGTGTAATATCACTTTAGTATAAGAAACTGAAAGAGTAAATAACTAAAATCCAAAAGACACAAGAGATATTGTGAAAGAGAAAGAAATTTCTCAGAAGGAAAGGAGAAAAGAAGGATGGAGAAAAGAAGGAAGATGAAATACACACACACACACACACACACACATATACACAAAATGGCTAAGATAATTGTACTACTAATTCCTATTAGTTTATTGAAAGTAACAGTTAGTGCTTATATTGTTTGATGAATTTCACATTCCTATTTCTGGTAACCTGAGCAACTACTTTGAAGATAGCAATATGCAATGTAATAACCACTGTTAATTTCCTATCATCTTACTTTGAAATTCTGCATAGTTTTTACTACTTTCTTATTCTCCTTAAAATGAGATAGAAAAACATGACATCTAGGTTGTCTGCATAATGGACACAGTGAAAATGCTCACAGTGATCTAGAACGGATCCCTGGGCTCAGATTTCTGTCTGGTCTAAGAGCTTTCTTGGCTGCAACTCCTATAAAGAAGACAGAAGTGATATGCAGGTAGAAAAACGATGAACACTCAGCCAATTTGAGTCAGATAAACTACACAAGAATATACAACCTACTCACAGTGGTGCTATAGGATTCTGTATATTTCTCACCTCATGAGTTCAAGCAAGTGCTTTTATTCCTCTTCAAAACTTTCAACTTTGAAAGAATTGTGGATTTTGGAACACCTGATGCATAAAGACCCCCATACTATTTATCTTGTATGTTAGTTCCATATTACAGCTACAGCTTTCACATAGATGTAATCCACTGACATGTATCATTCTTTACAGATCAGGGTAACCTTTGCAGAAGGGAGCTAAGCTGTAACAGAGCCTCAGAATGAACTGGGAACAATGATGAGCACTATGTTTATGGGCAGGATGTTTATTTGGTGAGTGAGGAGAGACAGACAAAGGGAGGCCATTGACTCCTAGATCCTTTCAACTAATACGAATCCTTTTCACTGACCACATTGACCACAGAGCAGGAACCTCTTTGCATTTTGTTTCAGTTTAGGATTTCCTAAAATTAAGATGACCGAGTGTACAGATGGATAGAAGCCAGACAAAAAGTTGCAAATCTCAAAGAACAAGGTTCCAAACTGCAATATTTGAAAAAAAAACAAAAGAGCCATCATGTAGATGGAGAAGTAGAGAATTAAGAAGGACAGGATGGAAAGCATTGCCTTGAAGGGGCAGCCCCTGCAGGGGGCCTGGGTTCCCATAGCAATGTTTCTCATCTGCTGCGCATGTCTCCCCAGGGAGACAATCAAGAGTAGAACAGCAATGAGGAAGATAATTAATGGCAATGTAACATCAAAAATCAGAGCAGAAAGTGGTACAAAGTCTATTCTTTTGGTTTCAGTTGCATTTTTGAATAATATGTTGGCTAAAGTACTTTGGACAATAATCCATGCATGTTTTTCATGGATGACAGTACTGATAGCTGCATGCAACGTAGACTCCAGGATCAGCCATGGCACCAACTTGGAAATATTCTTCTTCAACCAAAAGAACAGGGAATGCGGGATGGTGGCAATCTTGGCACAGTAGAAAACACCAAGCCACGTGGCCAACCAAAGTCCCCAAAAACTGACAAACATTGTCATTTTATAAAACTTGGCAAGTACTGATAATTTCATGATGGAGTGAAGAACCAGGTACTCAAGAAGGGCAATCAACTGCATGCAAATCCTTGAGGTTGCTACACAGCAAAGCAGCAGATCCAGAGGAGCCATCTGTCTCTGCCTGAGGAAGTGCACTGCATTCACCACCATGATGAAGCCATTTGCACAGACCCCAGTAAGGAACTGTGACACTGCTATCAGCAAATGGACAATGATCCAATGGGTGAGCATGCTGGGAGGAGGAAAAACTTAATATCTGTACTGATTTTCAGACACTTCCAGTCATTTACTCACTCTGTTCTTCAGGTAGAGCAGGAAGAAGACTCTGAGCAGGAAGGCAGTAGAATAAGAAACCAGTGTGCATTAGTTTATATCAGTGCTGTCTCAATTTAGTCCTGAAACATTCAAATAAGAAAGAGATATTCCAGCAATAATTTATTCCTTGTATAAACATTTTGCATTTTCTGCTTCTTCTTAGTTTGCATGGTCCCCGTAAGCAAATAGTAACATTGGATGCTTTCAGATGACTGCTGATAGTCTCCTCAGCTGCAGGATCAGCCAGAGTTCCTCATCTTTCATCTCTGCTATGAGAAACTAGGTGTGCCTCAGCTGGGATTTTACTTCACATTATCAAGATATGCTTCAAAACACATTTTCAACCAAAAACTCCCTTTCACTATCATAGCTTCCCATGACCAGCAATGTAAGACTCTGGAATCCTGAGTAGTCAGGGCGTCCTATAATTTATACTAGATATATAATGATATATAATGATATATGCAAGACACAACCCAAAGTATCACTCAGCATAAAAACAGGGCAATAGTTTTAAGGCATCTAGAGATGCTGGAGCAACACCCCAGTGTGACATGGGTGAAGGCAGTGAGTGTTAGGAGATGTTTAGAATTGCAGTGTTTAGGGCCAGGGAGACAGATCAGTGGCATAAGCACCTGCCCAGCAACTGCAAAGTCTAGAGTTTGATTCCTGGTACTGCAAAAGAAAAATAAAATAAGAAGTGCGGTGTTCATTATTTTATCATTTGTATTGTTGTAATATTCATATTCTTATATGGCAGAGGGTCAGAAAGAATGTTTCTGGAGGATAAAAAACTAAGGTCATTTTAGAGGGTGGAAAATGCTGGCCTTTTGTATCTATGAGCACTGTACAATTCCCAAACAACTTTGTGGTTTAGATCTGATAGCCTGTGACACTTCTGTCTCTGTAAACAACTCTTTCTCTGAAATTTCCCGTCTAGGAGGTAACTTTGACTGAACAATGTGGTCTGGAAAATTCCCCTATAGCCCAAGACTGAACCCCTACCCGCAAACCCAATATGGAATCAATCAAGGCTCCATACAAAGAATGGTGGAGGCAGGACCTCACCCCATAAGGTAGGGTCAGTGCCTGAGATTTGGCACTGCTGCTCTGAACATCCCACTCCTTCATCAGGGAGTCTTACTGCTTCCTGCAATACAAGCAAGAAGAGTGCCTTCCCTTTGCTTGGGCCTTCCATGGCTCCTCTTCCATTTTCCATGCAAAGAAAGACTGGACCAGTGAGGGTGCATGCGGTGACCCTTGACACAAGGCTTATTGGATGTAACAAGAGAAGCCTCAGACTTAGTCTTCTCAGGAATGTCCCCTACTCTCTCTATGGCAGACAGTAGAAAGCACCTGGGTCAGGCACTGAAGGGCTCAGGGTCACACTAGAGACTGCCCAGATATGTGGTTCCTCTCTGAACTGCAAAGGCTGTCCCTGCAGTCATCTCTTCAAGAGTGGCTGCCTCTGGACCCAAACTCTGTTCAAAGTAAGCCAGGCAGCCTGCAGCAAAGCCCTGATGTCCTGAGAAAGAGGGTGTGGTGGGCTGTGGGACAGCACAGGAGTTCTGGCTTCAGAAACTGAGGTTCAGACACTGTGTCACCCTGCTTCTTCTGTCACTTTGCAATAAACCAGGCAACATCCAGGGCACACGCCTTCCTTGGCTAACAGTTCTGATCCAGGTCAGGGCTGCATCTGCTTCTGGGTAGCAGGAAAGAGGTGGCAAGAGCTGTGTCTGCTCAGTGCCTGGCCCTCTTCCCCTGAAGTCACTGGGGTTCATCATGGGCCCCGCTCTGATGACTGACTCCACTGTAAATACCCCAAAGTTTCTCCCCTGAGCAGCCAAAGGAAATTAATTTCTTCCTTCTCATTCCTCATGAAGACGAACTCCACACAGGACCCTCAGGGATGCTCATCAAACCACAACCATCTACTTGAGCCCTGTTCACATTCTTGTTTCTCTCCTTCCTTTCTTCCTCCCTCCCTTCCTTTCTTCCCTTATCCTTTCTTCTTTGTTTTGTTTCTGTTTCACATAATTATTTTCTTCTGTCTTACCATCCTTTCTTCCCTTCTTACACTGTCTTTTTGTTCTCTCTCTCTCTCTCTCTCTCTCTCTCTCTCTCTCTCTCTCTCTCTCTATCTATCTCTCTTATCTTCTCTCCCTTTCAAATACCTATTTCTTCTTCTTTTTGTTCGCAGTGTCTCTGGGGAAGGAACTCCAGACTTTACACTTAACTATATCTTCAGCCTGCCAAATTCTTTTTTAAACCAAGGTTTGGCAGTGTGGGCTAAGTGATGCAGCAGACACTCACTCTCCCAGTCCTACTACCTCAGTCTCCCAGGCCTGGAATCAGAGCCATTTGCTACCCTGCTTAGCTATCTGACCACGTTACCAGAAGCAAGAGGATAGGTGCTATGCCAGAATAGTAAGAGGTCAAAGTGCTGCTGGATGAGAGAAAGAGACAATCAATTTGGCAGGGTTGCTGAGTCCAAATAAACAGGTAAGACAATGTTGAGAATCTTTTACTCTTAAGATGCATCAGTGAGTGCTTCACACAGCACACAGTAAGACAAAAGTGAGATAACATTTTTCCAAGAAATGTATTTCTCAGGTATTAAAAAATAAAGCCATATTAATATGCTGAACTATAAAAGGCTCAAGTCAACAACTTCTGAAATGGCCAGTAGTACGGACGACCCACTACTATTATGGACTAATGGACTATATAGGAATATTTTCCTGAATTCATGCACCTGCAATATTTAAATGACAATGGAATACACTTCTCTGACAAAACTAAACAAACAAAGGGATACAAATGAAGAACCATTTTGTATCTGTATATTGAATATAGGATAGACATACAGTTACATTTTCTTAATTCAATAAATAGAAAGATTTGTTCTACTAGTTTGTGGACAGGCTATCAGGTCTACATCTTGTACAATGAATAACCACTAAGACAACAGTATGCAATGTGTTTAGTATTTAAACTGTCCTAGTAATTGGTTTTCAACTGTCTCTTTACTATTTGTTTCACAATAAAATTATTAAAAAAAAAATCAAACACTACACCATGGATCATATAGCCCCACATGACACAACCATGTCAATTCTCGGTTTCTCTCCATCATGCACACTTGGCTCCCTTATTCACCAGCACGCTGCTCCCTAGACTTCATCTTGTTCTGGTCCCTGGTCAACACCTATTTCTTTGGCACAGGCACTGACACCTTTCAGAGTCTCTTCTCAGAAGCAAAGCAAGACAAAGTCTTTTGTTGATCCCTCAGTCTAAAATGGTTCTATTTTCTAAAATATTAATCTGCTTTATATTGAAATATCTTTAGACTAAGAAAAAAGAAACTTATTTCTTGAGAAGTAGGCAGTGGTTATCTTTTTAGAATGTTTTATTGTATTTTCTGGTTTTATTTAGTTAAAACTTTTGGTAATATTATAAATGTACAAACTTCATCATACTTTCCTAGTTATGTTACTAAGTAGGATTTGTAGAACAAGGATACATGGCATGTCAGAAAGGAAATCCTCATGGAACTCTCCCTGGATCATGTCAGTTGCTCCTGCTCTCTCGGCACTCCTGCAGGAATGCACATCCGGGTCACACAGCTGGTATTAGCAGAGCTGCAGAACAAGAGGAACAAGAGTGCATCTTCAGAACTCCTTCCCCAGCAGGAGCAACATGTATTCCCAGGACACTGCTCTAGCCAGATCTAGCTATCAGAACGAGTGACTGTGAGCTACACACAAGAAGTAGGGGCTGCTGCTCTGTTCTCTGGGAATCAGATTGAACCCAGAAGGACACAGAGGACATAATAACCCACAGACAAGAGACATACCCATTTTTGATACTGAAGCAACTTCTAATGCCTGAGATTCAAAAATGCAATTATTGTCCTTACTATTGATGATTGTCAAATCTAAATGTACAGTTTACATATCACATTAAACTTAAGGACAATTTTTTATTTCATAGCTATGCCTGAAAGCAGAGGCTTTGAATATCCTTTGGAAACATACATGGAACCATTAGTTTCCAAACTCCTCGGCCAGCTCAGCAGAAAAGTTGTATCTGATATAATAAAGGAGATAGAGATTAAACCATCCTCCCACATGTTGGTTTTGCCTCATTGGCAAGACAATCCCTATGGTAGCTTAACCAAAAATCAGTAGGCAATGGAGAAGTCCAGAAGCCAATAATAAGAGTGTACGATGCAACTTCTCTGCAAGCATGCAAGTCATCTTTTGTCTCAGGGGCGAAAATAGATAATATGGAACAGGAAGGAGCCTTCAGACCTCAGCTTCTCAGTCTTCTCCACCTCCTGCTTTTCCTCCACATCTGGATATGATATTTGCACATGCTCCCAATAGGGAGATAGCTGGCTTGATTGGGGTTTCCAGTCCTAGTTTCTTTAGGAGTCCATAATGGTTGCACCAGTCTACATTCCTAACAGCACTAGAGAAGTGTTCCCTTTTCCATATAGCCTCTCTAACATTACTTGTCAGTTGACTTCTTTATGATAGTCATTCTTTCTGGGGTGAGATGATATCTCAGTGTTCTTTTAATTTGCTTTTCATGGATGGCTGGTGATGTGGAGTATTTATTCATATATTTATTCACTTCTTTAATTTCATCCTTTGAGAAGTGTGTATTCATCTGGGATGCCCATTTCTGGATGAGGTCTTTAAATTTTGGGGTCCAAATTGTTTTGTTCTTTATAAATTCTACAGAGAAGACCTTTGTCTGAGTGCTTATGAGTTAGGATTTTTTCAAAATTTGTGGGTTGGCTTTTCACTTTGATGGTAATTTTTTAACGGGCAAAACCTTCTCAATAAGAGGTGGTCCCAGTAGTTAATTCTTTCAGGTATTACCCATGAGATTTGATTTTTGTTTATGAACTCCTTGCCTACCCCAATGTCTTCAATACTTCTGCCTACTTTTTCTTCTACAAGATTGAGTGTTTCTGTTTTAATGTTTAGATCTTTAATCCACTTTGACTTTGGCTTAGTGCTTGGTGATAGACTGAGTCAAGTTTTAATTTTTGGCATGTAGATAGCCAGGTTTTCCAGCACTATTTGTTAAAGAGGCTATCTTCTTCCATTAAGCATGTTTGGCCCCTTTGTCAAAGTTCAAGTGGTTGAGTGTGTTTGGAGAGGCCTCCACATCTTCTAGTTTATTCCATTGATCCTCAGGTCAATTTTTTGCCATACCATGCTGATTTTATCACAGTGGCTTCGTAGTATATTTTCAAGTCTGGAATTGTAGTGCCTCCTCCATTGTCCTTGTTGGCCAGGATTGTCATTGCTATTCTAGGTCTTTTCGGGTTCCAAATACATTTTAGAAATGGTTTCTTTAGGTCTGGGAGGTATGTTGGTAGTATTTTGATAGGGATTGCATTAAATCTATACAACAATTTTATCTTCACTATGTTGGTTCTTCCTATCCAGGAGCAAGGAATATCTTTCCATTTTCTTAAATCCTCTGTGATCTCTTTTTTCAGAGTACTGTAATTTTCTTGAAAAGATCTTTGACTTCTTTAGTTAGATGAATTCCAAAGCAATTCATTTTCCTCAATGCTATTGTAAAAGTTGTTTCTTGAATTTGCTTCTCCGTGTATTTGTTATTTGTGTAGAGGAGTGCTATTGACTTTTGGGTATTGACTTTGTATCCTGCTATGCTATTTTATTTGTATGCCAATTCTAGAAATGTGTTGGTGATGTTTTTTCAGTCTGCCAAGTAAGATATGTCATCTGCAAATAATAATTTAACTTCTTCTTTGCCGAATTCTTATTCCCTTTATTTCTCCCTCTTGTCTAATTGCTGTAGCTGATGATTCCAGAGCTATACTGAATATAAGGGGTGGTAGAGGACATCCTTGTTTTGTACCCGATCTCAGAGTAAAAGATTTTAGATTTTGTCCACTTAGAATTATATTGCCATTGGGTTTTCATACATGGTTTTTATCCAATTGAAGTAGAGTCTTTTTATTCCAATATTTCTGTAGGACTTTGACCGAGAATGAGTGCTGGACTTTGTCAAAAGCCATTTCTGCATCAATTTAGATGATCATGTGGTTTTCAGATTTGGCTCTATTGATATAGTGCATTACATTTATAGATTTTCAAATACTGAACCATCCTTGCATCCCTGGGATGAATCCTACCTGGTCAAGGTGTATGATCTTCTTGATGATTTGTTGCATTCTGTTTGCTAGGATGTTATTAAAGATTTTTGCATCTATGTTCATGAGGGAGACTGGCCTGTAGTTCTCTTTTTGAGTTGTGCCTTTCCCTGGTTTTGGTATCAGTACAATACTCACTCAGGAATGATTTTTGGAGAACTATTTCCTTTTCATTTTCATTAAAGAGCTAATGGAGTGTCAGATTATATCTTCTGTAAATTTATTTCAGAATTCAGCTGAGAATCCATCAGGACCCGGACTTTTTTGTCAGCCAGCTTTTTATTACATTTCATATTTCATTGGCTATTATTGGTTTACTGAGAGTTGTTATATCTTTTTGTTTCAGTTTTTGTTATTTTCACCTTCCGAGGAATCTGTCCATTTTGTCTGCATCTTCTATTCTGTGAGCATAAAGATTCTCAAAGTAGCTATTGAGAATCTTCTGAATTTCTACTGGGAAACCTCTGACTTCTAGATCCTTTAAACTGATACAAATCCCTCTCACTGACCACCTTGACTGCAGAGAAGGAACTTCCTTACAATTTGTTTCAGTTTAAGATTTCATAAAATTAAGATGAAAGAGTGTATAGATGGGTAGGCTCCAAACACCAAGTTCAAGAACAGAATGAAGAAATTTTCATATTGCCAAAGTTGAAAACAGAACACAAGGGCTATGACATAGTAGAACAAGTAGAGGATTATGAAGGAAAGGACAAACAGCAATACCCTGATGGGGCCACTGCTACAGAGATCCAGGGTTATCATAGTAATATTTCTCATCTGATGGGCATGTCTCCCTAGAGAGAAAATTAAGAACAGGGTAGCAGTAAAGAAAATAATTAATGGTACTCTAAGTTGAAAAGTGAATATAGAAAGTGGTCTAATACTTACTCTTGGTTTGAGTCCCATTACTGGACAAAAAATTTACAAATATATTTTGGGAACTGGTATACATATACTTTCTCTGTATGCCAGTTATGATAGCTGCATACAATGTAGACCCCAGAATCAGCCAGGGCACCAACTTGGAAATCTTCATCTTCAGCCAGGAAAACAGGGGATGTGGGATGGTGATCTTAGTACAGTAGAAAACATTAAGCCATGTGGCCCACCAAAGCCCCCAAATATTTATAAAGATAATTGCTATATTAAACTCCTGAAATACCGACTGCTCCACAAGTGAGAGAAGAACTAGTTGCACAAGAGACTTGAACAGCTGAAAAGAAATCCGCGAAGTCACCAGGCAGGAAATGATCAGATCAAGAGGAGCCACATGGCTCTGCCTGATGAAGTGCACCGCATTCACCACCATGATGAAGCCACTGATAAAGACCCTAGCAAGAAGTTGAGTCACTGCTATTATAGAATAGATAATGAGGTGATGTGTTAGCATGATGGGAAAAGGAATATCGGCCATTTCCTTAAAGATATAAAGGCTTTCAGAAAATTTCCATCACCCTCTCCAGTTGTTCAGCTAGAGCAGGACCCTATTGATGAATGCTATGCAGTGGGTAGGCAGTGTGCAATTGTTTTTATCCCTGCTTTTTCAATTTAGTTCTTAGACATTCAAATAAGAAAAAGATAATCAGGCAATAATTTGCTTCTTGCTGATGGTATTTGCATTTTCTAGTTTTTAGCTTTCATGGTCGCCATAAGTAAATCAAGGAATTGGATATCTTCAGAAGACTGCTGAAAGTCTCCTCAGCTGCAAAGCCAGCCAGATCGCCTAAACCTCTCTCTTCACCATGAATAACTAGTTGTGCCACAGTGGGGATCCTTCTTCACATTTTCAAGGTAATCTTCAAAGAACATTTTAAAAATAAGGTCACTTCAGCTCTCATTATTTTCCAGGCCAGAAATACAAGGTACATACAAAGGCATGTCCTCAAATGTAATGTAGTCATATAGCTAAATATTCAGAGTACAACTTAAAGTATGGATCGATGTAAAAGCAAGACAATAAGGGTTACATGTATGTGTAGACTCTGTATCCATACACAAGGGTGAGATTAAATGAGGCAGCTATTTTGAGAGATACTCAGAATTTCAGTGTTTATTATTTTAATATTCAAATTTCTACAGCATTCATTTTAAATGTTTGAACATAATGTAGTGTCAGAAGGACATTCTTAGGAGATAAAGGACCCAGGCACATCTTACAGTGTTGGAAATGCAGGCTGTGTTATTATGAGCAATGAACGACTTCCAAACAATTTTGTGGTTTCTAGGGAATAACTTGTCACATTTGTATCTGTCTAGGATACTAAGCCCTCAGCTTTACATTTTTCCTTCCAGTATGCAATGTACCCCAAAAAAGCTGCTCTGGATCATTTCCATACAGGCCACAAGGCTGAACCCTTAACCAGAAGTTCAATATCAGTCAAACAGGTGTTGACCCTCAGGGGGAATAGAGACATCACTATCCCATAGCATAGGACTGCTGCTGCAAATTGGATGGCACCTCTGAGCACCACACCCCTTCCTTGGTGTAATTGATTTGTAATGCTTGCTGCAATACCCACAGGAAAATCTTTGATTTTTCATTGGCCTTCTCTGAGTGCTCTTCCACTTTTCACATAGAACAAACATACTGGTGAAATGAGAGTGAGACAGCTGAAGTGCAGATGGCCTGCAGCCTATACCCTGTGCTGCATCAGGAGTCTTAATTTTTTCTTTCTGGTCAAGATATTGCTATGTTGATAAGTTTCCCAGGCTAGATTCACCCTGCTCCAGCCTCCTAGAATGCTGGAGTTATAGGCATATACTACCATGCTTGCCTAGGAAGTCATATTTCTGAAGTCAGACTGTAGGAACTATGTTGTGACTAGATAGATAGAGGTCAAATTGCTCTACATGGAAAGAGGACAAAGTAAATTTGGCAGCTTTGCTAAGTCCAGATAGAGGGAATTTGAAAGAAACAAAGCTGGAGCTGGGGAGATAACTCTGTGGTCTAAGCACTTGCCTGGCTAGCCCAAACACCGGAGTTTGATCCCAGATATTGCATGAGGTGCCAGCCACAGAACTCTGGGCATGGTGGTGTATTCCTGTAATCCCAGCACTAGCGAGGCTGAAACAAGAGAATTAATGAGTCTAAGCTTTGTAGTAAGACTCTGTGCTAATAAATGATTATGATGTTGATATTGATGATGATGATGATGATGGTGATGATGATGATAATGAAATTGAAAAAGACAAGGCTGGGATGTTTTATCTTTTTCAAAAAGTTAATTTTATTGAGAAATAAGTAACAATGGGATAGTTTCAAAACAGTTTAGTTGGGCAGTTGCAATGATCAATCCATTGAATGTTGTTGTCTTCATATTAGTTATTCTTAGCACAAGATGCAGACATGATATCCTGTCCAACACTATTAGTACAAATTTTCTTCTTATTGAATTAAGAGAAAGTAGCTGTATATCTATCCTATGTTGTATATACAGATACAACATGGCCATTCCTTTATATCCCCCTTTTTTGTTTTGTTTTGTCAGATATTGGCATTCCATTGCCACTTAAGTATTATACGTGCATGAATTCAGCAAAATAATTCAATATATCCCAGCAGTCCATAATAGTAGTAGGTTATCCATAGGACTGGCAATGTCAGAAGTTGTCATCTTGAGCTTCTTATAGCTCAGCCTATTAATATGGCTTTACTTTTTATGCTTTGCTGCTGGATGGGTAAGACAAAGATAAAACAAGACTTATATAACAAGAAATGTAACTTTTGTATCTGACAAGGTCAATCTAGTCCCTCAAGGATTTACCCTGAAACCCTGTACCAAACTTTGTAGATCCTTTTTCAGTGTCAAACATGCAGATGAGTCTCGGGTATTGCCTGACCAATTTGTTTACTGTAAAGCCCTGGAAGAATGTGTTTTCTCTAGGTGACTCTCCTATACATATTATACATTGTCAATCACTTTCTTCTGTGGCCTCATAATCTCCTTGATCAGAAAATTTGGGACACCATTGAGTTACAGGAAGTTACAGTATAGGTTCTCTTATGTCCTGTGTCCTTATTGACCTTGAAGGGCTAAGGCCAAAACGTTGTCTATCCTTGTAGCCGTTCTTTTTGTCTAATTTTTTGGTCTGCAAACTTAAGTTGTTAAAGCTCCAGAATAGAAGCTTAGTGATATTATTACTTTATAACAGAAGCAGTTGAGTTTAACCTTACTATCCGAATATCAAATACCTTAGACATAATATGGAACAGGTATTTTCTGTCAAGTATTGGTATGTAAAATTTTAAATCCCTACAGAACGTGAAGAAAAAAAGTTAAAAAAATTTAAAAATATAAATAAAAACTACATATTTCATACAGATATTTGGAAATCTAACCATATATAGCATTGTAGCATATGGCATTTTTTTCTTGTCTCTTGTTTAAATTTTAACCCCCTTAAAAAAAAAAATTAGCAGAGAATCTTTAGCAGGTTTTTGAAACTAGCAGTTAATTGGTATGATTCTTACCCTGCCTAACTATATATGCTGATACCTGTGAGCCTAGCAACTGCACTCAAGATAGCAATGTTAATACTATGGCAATGCTTGCAATGCCTGTCATTCCAGTCTTCTAAATACATACTGTTTCTAATGTCATATGAATTACTGCTATACTGTCTCTCCTTTGATTTTTAAGATACAGGCATGAGATCTGCATACAGCTCCCAGAAGTACAATAGCCTGGAAAAATTTCTCCAAGAAATTTATTTTCAGGAAGGCAGAGAAAGTAATGCTTTTAGAATGTTTTATTATACTTAGTGGTTTTACATAGTTAAAGCTCTTGGTAATATTACCAATATACAAATTTCATAATGCCATTAACTATTACTCTTGGAGCAAAGATACATGAAATGGAATCACAATTAGATATCCAAGAATAAAGTTCCCATGGATTTCTAGCTGGATGTTTGAAGCTCCTGCTCTCTCTCTGCCACCTGCACAAATACACATCTGGGTTCACACAGCAGGTATTAGCTAAGTTGCAGATGTAAAAATAAGAAGGCCTCTGCAGTGCTCTTACCTTCACAGCAGCAATATCCAGCCCCCTAGTACACTGATCTAACCAGAGTTAGCTATGAGAGGGAGGAAATGTCCTACACAGAGGAAGTGGGGTCTGCTGCTTTGGTTCCTGGGGAATCAGGTTCAACCCTGGGAAGACACAGAAGCTATCATTCCCACAGCCAAGAAAAACCACAATGATGTAGGTCTTCTGAATCACTTCTCTATACACTGTGTGTCTGAAAACAAAAATCAAAATTGGTATACTGATGATTGGCAAATCTACCTCTACATTTCACATCACCACAGAGGAGTCTAAATTTGTAGCGTAACCTAAGAACCACTTTTGTTTACATCTGTTTGAAAGCAAAGACACTTTGAACTTCCTTTGGAAGTGTACATAGACAGATTAGCTTCCAAAATCCTCAGCCATCTCAGCAGAAAAGGTACTCTGCGATCTAGCAGATAAGAACTCCTCAGTCCTCCTCCTACTTCTGGTGCCTCACTAACAAGACAAACCCAGTGATCATAGGACCAAACAACCAGTAGTCATTGGAGGGCTCCAGAAGCCAAGTTCACAAGAGCAGGATCAAACTGCTCTGTAAAGCATTGTCTGTCCCAGGCACAAAAGTAGGGGACATGGAAAAGGAGCCTTTAGACCTCAACTGCTCCCTCATCTCCACCTCCTGCTTTTCCTCCACCTCTGAATGTTTTTATTATTTTCTAGGAAGTGTCACCATGATACCTAAGTTCACTGCAAGTTGGACACAGGAAATATGCTCACAGGGCTATAGAAGTACTCCTGTCCTCAGCCTTCTTTCTAGCCTAAAAAGGACCTCATTAAATGTGACTCCAATGAAGAAGACAGAAATCCTCTGCAGGTAGACAAGGGGTCAAATGTTGATCCATTTGAATTATATACAGGCTGGATGTGTAGGCATTCTAGACAGTGGCCATACAGCATTCAATATGTTTCTTACATACTGAGTTCAAACAACTGCTTTTCTTCCTCTTCAGGACTTTCACATCTCAGCAAATAATGACTCTTCATTCAGTTGGAGACATTGTGTACCAAGATCCCAGTACCATTTATCTTTCAAGATGACAGCTCCACATCACAGCCAAAACTCTTACATCAATGTAATACACTATAATTTACTGTTTTTTACGTATCAGTGTTCTCTTTCTGAAGTTAGCAAATCTGTAAGATTCAGAATGCTCAGGTGCAATGAAGAGGATACTTATGGCCATGATGTTCAGTGGTGGGTCAGGGGAGACAGAACAATAGAGACTGACACAGGGAAGCCTTGACTACTACATCTTTTCAACTAATATTAAACCTTCTCACTGACAGCACATAGTAACCTCTTTGCATTTTTGTTCAGTTTAGGATTTGTTAAAATTAAGATGTCAGAGTGTATAAACAGGTAGGTGCAATCAAGAAAGTTTTGGAGCAGCCTAAAGATCCTCCCAAATTGAAAATTTGGAAAGGGAAACACAAGGGCTATGGTGTATTGGAAGTAGAGTATTAGGAAAGACAGAATAGACTGCACTGAGCTGATGGACACTCTGCTACGAGGATCTTTGGTTGCTTTGGAAATACTTCTCATCTTCTTGGCTTATTTCCCCAGGGAAAACATCAAGAGCAGGACAGAAATGAGGAAGGTAATCAATGGCACTATAAGGTGAAAAGTCAAAACAGAAAGTGTACAATGTTTATACTTTGATGTATTTTGCATTCCTGGAACAAAAGGTTGCCAAAAAATGGTTGGTAATAGTCCATGTATATTTTCTGTGGATGCCAGTACCAAAAGCCACATACACTGTTGATGCCAGGATCAGCCAGGGCACCAACTTGGAGACCTCTATCTTTGACCAGAAGAACAAGGGCCATGAGATGGGCCATGGGAGACATCAGCAGGTATCAACCGTTTCATGTAAGAGAGGGGAACCGGGGCGCAAGGAGGATGAGCAACAAGAGCCAAATCTGTGAAGACAGCAGGCATCAGAGGAGCAGGTCCTGAGGAGCCACTTGTCTGCCTGGTGGAGTCCACCACATTCACCACCACGATGAAACCATTGACAAAGAGTACGGTAATAAACTGTCACTGCTATAAGGAAATGGATGAGGGACGCCTTAGAAAGTGAGGAGGAGAAAAATTAAACATGTATTTTTCAGATAAGCTAAATCATTCAACTTCTCTATCTTGTTCAGCTAGACTAGGAAAATGTAGGCTCTGTGTATCTACGAGCACTAAAGAGTTTTCAAAGTTTATTTTTTAAAGCCTGTGGCCTGTCCCACTTGTGTCTGTGAAAACTACTTCCTCCCCTTGTATTTCCCTTCTACTATAGTGGCCTCAAACAAGCTTCTCTAGAACATTCTCCTATAGCCTTCAAGATGGAACCAATGCTACAAGTACCATATCAAATGTTGACCCGTAGGCAGGTGGAGGCAGGATCTTACCCCATAACACAGTATTGCTGCTGCTGATTTGCCAGTGTTGCAGCTCTGAGCACCACAATAATGCCTTGGGATGGCCTCACCATAGTTCCTGCAATATTTACAACAAAAACCTTGGGCTTTCTATTGCCTTCCCTAATTCCTCTGATTTTTCAATGTGGGAGTGAGAGACTGGCTCCATGAGAGTGAGTCAGTGAACAATAGATCCACTGGAGCTTTTATATGGTGTTACAACTGCAGCTTTATTTATTTATCATTTATTTATTTATTTGATAAAATTATTACTTTTTAAATTTTTTAACATTTTGTTGAGAAACAAGTAGCAATGGGACAGTTTCAAAACCAATTACTAGGACAGTTTAAATACTAAACACATTGCATATTGCGGTCTTAGGGGTTATTTATTATAAAAGATGCGGGCATGATATCCTGTCTACAAACACTATTAGAACAAATTATTTTATTCATTGAATTAAGAGTATGTAGCTGTATGTCTATCCCATTTGAATATAGACATACAAACAACTTGGATCAACTCTTCTTAAGGAGCTTCACCATGTCAAAATAAATTGTCAGCAGAGTGAAAAGACAACCCACAAATTTTTAAAAAATCCTAACTAATAAGCAATCAGACAGAGGTCAACTGTCTAGAATATATAAAGAACTAAGATATAACAGGGCCCTCAAATTTAAAGACCCAATTCAGAAATGGGCATCTGAGATGAATACATACTTCTCAGAGAACGAAATTAAAGAAGTGAATTAATATATGAAAAAATGATCCACATCGCTAGTCATCAGTGAAACGCAAATAAAAACAACACTGAGATACCATCTCACTCCAGAAAGAATGGCTATCATAAGGAGATCAACCAACAACAAATGTTGGAGAGGTTGTGAGGAAAAGAGAACATTTCTCCATTGCTGGTGGGAATGTAGACTGGCACAACCATTGTGGAGGTCAGTGTGGAGACTCCTCAAAAGAGTAGGACTAGAAATCCCATTCAAGCCAGCTATCCCCCTACTGGGAATTTTCCCAAAGGATCTGAAAACATTGTATCATAGTGATATATGTGTACCTATGTTTATAGCAGTGCAGTGTGTGATAGCAAAATCTTGGAAACAACCAAGATGTCCATCACATGAGGAATGGTTGAAAAAGATGTGATATTTCTATATAATGGAGTATTACTCAGCTATTAAGAATGATTAGTTTGAAGCATTTATACTGAAGTGAATTTCACCTGAGCATATACTCATAAGTAAAATAAACCAGACACACATGTGTAAATATCGTATAGTCTCCATAGTATAAGAAGCAAAAAGCAGAAATACAAAAGGAAACGTACAACAACTAAAATCAATTGAGTGAATGGCATATGGTGCAGGATACCAATCAGCTTTTCTTCTGGATGGTTAACAACCAAAGTTCACAGATCAAAGTTGGAGAAATAGAAGAGCCACAAGGCCAGCCAACGTTTTGGCCCTAGCCTTTCAAGGTCAGAGAAGACTCAGGACATAGGAGAACCTGAACTGCAACATCATGAAACTCAGTTGAGCTCCAAATTTTCTGAACAAGGAGATTATGGAGCCACAGAAGAGAGATTGAAGTTCTATAGTGTGCCTGGGGGAGTCACATGGAGAGAAAATTTTCTCTCAGGCTCACAGAGAGAAAACTGGTCAAGCATTGGCCGTGACTCATCTACATGGATGACACAGACAAAGGATGTACAGAATAAGATACAGGACTACAAGATAAACCCTGAGTGGACTTCACTGACCACAGAAGAAACATAAAGTACATGTGTTGGTATATAAGTCTTGCTCTATCTAGGTCTTAACCATCCAGCAGAAAAGTATAAAAATGAAGTATACATCGCGGGGTCATAATATTAAGTTGAGCTGTAAATGGCTATGGTCGACAACATCTTTGGATAACTCACTATTTTTGTGGAATGCTGGACTGTATTGGATTCTGTTGTCGAGTTCAAGCTCCTAAGTTAGTTGAATAACAAGGAGTGCCCATCTCTGACAGGTGTAGACAAAGGAAGGGGTATAGAAAGGCAGAATCATGCTGTGTGTGTATGGACAGTACAGTTGGGATACATAACACTGTGCTTCTACATAATCCTATGAGAGTCAAGATTTGCACTAATGGTGGTTAGACAGGATGTTATGTCGGATTCTAGTACTATGGACAACCACTAGGAAAATAACAAGGTAGAAAATATTAATTATTGAATCTTTGATGTAATTCAGGTGTAAAAAATAAGATACGTAAATAGTTACACTCTATTTACTGATAAGAGACATACAGTATAATAATGTTCGTAAGTATAATATCATGTATGCACCTTCTATGATACCAAAACATTATGAAAACAGTTTGCAATGTATTAATTTATCAAATCCATCTTGTCAAGGTATCTTAAAACTGTCTCATTGATATTTGTACTTCAATAAAACAAAAATTTTAAAAAATGAATATACACATACAAAATGGTCATTCATTTGTTTCCCACTTTTTTGTATAGTTTTGTGAGAGAAGAGTATTCCATTGTCATTTAAATATTGTAGGTGCTTGAATTCAGCAAAATATTCCAATATAGTCCAACAGTATATAATAGTACTTGGTTATCTGTAGGACAGGCAATGTCAGAAGTTGACTTGAGCCTTTTACAGCTCAGCCAATTAATATTGCTTTACTTTCTATACCTCATTTTGATACTTTTCTCCTGGATTCTTAAGACCAAGATAAAGCAAGACCTATATAACAAAACATGTAACTTTTGTGTCTGATAAGGTGAGTCACGTCCCCTCAGGATTTATCCTGAAATCCTATACCGCACTTTGTAAATCTTTTGTCAGTATCAGCCATGTGGATGAGTGAAGTCCATTGATTAATCAATTTGTTCTCTGTGAAAGCCTGAGAGAATATTTTCTCTCCATGTGACTCTCCTTAGGCACACTCTACATCATCAGAAACGTTCCTCTGTGGCCCAACATTCTCCTCGATCAGAAAATCTAGGCCAAAACTGGGTTATATGATGTTACAGTATAGGTTCTCCTATGGTCTGACTCTTCACTGACCTTGAAAGGCTAGAAGCAAAATGTTGGCTGTCCTTGTAGCCCTTCTTTTTCTCTAACTTTTGGTCTGCAAAGTAAAATTGTTACCCCTCCAGAAGAGAAGATTGTTATTACCCTACAACATATGCAGTTGGGTTTAACCAACTATCTGTCTGAATATCAAACATGTTATGCAGAGCATGGAACAACTATTTTCCATCAAGCATTGATATGTTAAACTTTAAGTCCCTACAGAATATGAAGAAAAAAAATTTTTAATTCTTAAAATTTTAAAATCTGAATAAAAGTTTACGTATTTTTACATAGAAATTTAGAAATATAACCATATACAGCATTGCAGCAGGACAGTCCTGTGATGTTTTCTTCTTTTTCTTGCAGCTTTTTTTTATTTATTATCCTGTTTTTTAAACTCTTACTTGAGAGACAGTATGGTAATATTATGTTATGACAAGCAGTAATTATTTAGCAGACCAGAATGACAAGCATTCAAAGTATGACTCCAATATTACACATTACTAGATTCAATGCAGTTGTTTGGTTCACGTGTATGAGAACATATAGTCAGTCAGGGTGGAAATCCTACCAATTAACTGCTAGTTTCAAAAACTGCTGATGTTTCCCAGGATCATTGCCTTACCCATCTAGTGCTTATAAATGTATGACTTTGCTGCTGTCATGTTTCTGAGCTTTTATCCTTGCCCTCTCTTCATTATTTAGTCCTCAAGTTCTCACTTTCTTTTTAACTGTGTTATACCTTTCTATGTGTATTTTTTCTTTTTAGTTCTTGCACTAAGGAGATTATGCTATATTTACACATGTGGGTCCGGCTTACTTCACTTATGAGTGTATCTTCGATTATCATCCACTTAAATATAAACTCTTCATTCTTTATAGCTGTGTAATACTTTATTGTATAAAAATACCCCATCTTTTTCATCCATTCCTCAGGTGACAGGCAACTTGGTTGTTTCCAGGATTTGGTTATCACAAATTTTGTTGCTATAAACACAGGTGCACATATAACAATATGATATGACATTTTCAGCTCCTTCAGGAAAATTCTTACTAGGGAGAAAGCCTGCTTGAGTGGGATTTCCAGTCCTAATTTTTAAGGAGTCTCCACACTGATTTCCATAATAGTTGTAACAGTCTACATTCCCATTAGCAATGGAGAAGGGCTTCGTTTTCCTTACAGCTTCTCCAACATTTGTTATTATTTGATTTGTTTATGGTAGCCACTCTTTCTTGAATGAGATGGTATCTCAGTGTTGTTTTAATTTGCGTTTCACAGATGGCTAGTGATGTGGAACATTTTTTCATACATTTATTTGCTTGTTTAAATTCATTGTCTGTGAAGTGTGTTTCATCTCTGATCCCATTTCTAGACTTGGTCTTTAAATTTTTGGGACCTAATGTTTTATAGTTCTTTATAAATTCCAGAGAGCAGACCTTTGTCTGAGTGCTTATTAGATAAGATTTTTTTTTTGAAATTTGTGGGTTGTCTTTTCACTTTGTTCGTAATTTCTATTGACATACAAAACTTCTAAAAAAGTGGATGTCTCAGTTATTAACTCCTTCAACTATTACCTGTGGGATTTGATTTTTTGTTCTTGAACTCTTTGCCTACCCCTGTGTCTTCAAGAGTTCCTTCTAATTTCTCTTCACAGAGAGTGTTTCTATTTAAATCTTAAATCCATTTGACTTTAACTTAGTCTGTGGGGATAGACCAGTGTAAACTTTTAGTTTTCTGCATGTAGAAAGCCAGTTTTTCCAGCACCATTTGTTAAAGAGGCTATCTTTCTTCCAGTAAGTATGTTTAGTTCTTTTGTCGAAGATCAGGTGACAATGTGTTCGCAGAGGCTTTTACTTATTATACTCTATTCCCTTGTTTCTCAGGTCTACTTTGCTGCCAATACCATGCTGATTTTATCACAGTAGCTTTGCAGTGTAATTAATTCAAAACAGGAATTTTGATGCCTCCTGCCTTGTCTTTGTTGGACAGCATTATCTTTGGGAATCTAGGTCTTTTCTGGTTCCAAATAAATTTTAGGAACAATTTCTCTAGGTCTAGGAGGCATGTTTTTTTTTTTTTTTATTTCAGTTTGATAGGGATTGCATTAAAACTCTAAAGCAATTTTGGGAGTATGGCCATCTTCACAATGTTGATTCTTCTTATCCAGGAGAAGGGAATATCTTTCCATTTTCTGACATACTGTAAGATTTCTTTTGTCAGAGTACTGTACTTTTTCTTGAAAAGAACTTTGACTTCTTTACTTAGATAAATTTCAAGGTATTTCATTTTTTTCGCTGCTACTATAAAAGGTATTATTTCTCTAATTTCCAACTCAGTATGCTTGTTATCCATGTAGAGGAATGTTATTGGCTTTTCCATATTGACTTTGTATCCTCCTGCGCCACTGAATTTGTTTATCAATTCTAGTAAATTCTTTGTGGAGTGTTTTGGGTCTGCTATGTAAGGTATCATGTCATCTTCAAATAATGATAATTTAACTTCTTCTTACCTATTCTTATTCCTTTTATTTCCCTCTGTTGTCTAATGGTTCTGGCTAACAATTCCAGAACTGTATTGAGTAGGAGTGGTGATAGAGGGCATTCTTGTCTTGGACCATATCTGAGAGTAAAAGATCTCAGATTTCCCCATTTAGAATTATATTAGCCATTGTGTCGTCATAGATTGCTTTTATCAGATTGAGGTAGAGGCCTTCTATTCCAATTTTCTATAGCACTTTGAACTTGAATGAGTGTTGGACTTTTTCAAAAGCTTTTTCTGCATGATTGAGGTGATCATGCGGTTTCTAGGTTTGGCTCTATTGATGTAGTGCACTACATTTATAGATTTTCAAATATTGAACCATCCTTGCATCCCTGCGATGAATGCTACGTGGTCATGGGGTATGGCCTTCTTGATGATTTGCTGTTTTCAAGTTGCTAGGATTTTATTGAGGATTTTTGTATATCCTCATGTTCATGAGGGACATTGGCCTGTAGTTCTCTTTTTTAGTTGCATCTTTACCTCATTTTGGTATCAGTGTAATACTTGCCTCCAGGAATGATTTTGGGAGGATTGCTTCCTTTCAGTTTCTTTGACGAGTTTGAGGAGTATAGGGATTATATGTTCCATAAATTTCTTATAGAATTTAGCTGTAAATCCGTTAGGACCTGGACTTTTCTTTTCTGTATAGTTTTTGTTACATTTCATATTTCATTGGCTGTTACAGAGTTATTGGGCGTTATCATATCTTCTTGTTCAAGTTTTGATAATTTGTACCTTTTTAGGAATCTGTCCATTTCTTCTGTGTCTTCTCTTCTGTGAGAGTAATGGTTCTCAAAGAACTGAATGACAATCTTCTGAATTTCACTGTGTCTGTGATAGATACACCCTTTTGATTCTTTATTGCTTATATTTGAATTTTTTCTTTCCTCTCTTAGATGAGGTTAGGCAAGGGCTTATTGATGTTATTTCATCTTTCAAAGAACCAGATTTTCGATTTGGTAATTCTTTGAACTGCTTTTTTATCTCAATTGAATTAATTTCTGCTCTAATGTTATGATTTCTTCTTGTCTTTGGGCTCTGGGTTTGGTTTGCTCTTCCTTTTCTAGAAGTTGGAGGTGCCACATTAGGGTTTTTATTTGTTCCCATTCTGTTTTCCTAATATGTGACTTCACAGCTATAAATTTTCCTCTGAGAAGTGCTTTCATCGCAGTCTATAAATTCCAACAAATTGCACTTTGAGTTTCATTGAATTATAGATATTTTTAAATTTCTTGTTTAATTTCATCTGTTACTGTTGCTTGCTGAGTAGGATACTATTTAATTTCCATGTATTTATGGGGTTTTTCTATTTTCTTGTCCAATTTATTTCCAGTTTCTTTGCACAGTGGTCAGATAATATTCATGAGATAACTTCTGTTTTCTTGCATATAGTTAAGCATGACCTATGGACCAGTATGAAGTTGATCTTGGAAAATGACCCATGTGCAGCTGAAATAAATGTATATTCAGCTGTGGTTGGGTTGAACACCCTGTATATATCCACTAAGTGCATTTTTTTCCAATATCTGGTTCAGTTCTGTTACTTCTTTGCTAACTTTTAGTCTGCATGACCTGTCTTTTTGGGATAAGGGGGTGCTTAGGTCTCCTGTTAAGATTGTGGTATTGGATATTAGATTTTTCATGTCCATAAAGATTTGTCTTATGTAGTTGGGTGCTCCTGTGTTTGGTGCATATACATTTATGAGTGTTACCTCTTCCTTATGAATTTCCCCCTAACTAGTATATATTGGCCTTCTTTATTTCATTTGATCCTTCTTGGTTTGAAGTTGAGACTGTCTGAGAACAGGATTGCTATCCCTGCTTTTTTCTGAGATTCTAGTGTGTGTTGTATTTTGGTCCTTTGACTTTAAGCCTACTGATTTCTTTATGAGTTAAGTGTATTTCTTGTGTAGGGCATATTGTTGGGTTTTGTTTCCTAATTCACTGTCGTCTCTGCTTCCTTTAGTTGGTGAAATGGCTATTTCATTGTCCATTTATATTGATGGTTATAGTTGTGATGTACTGACTTATGCTTGACATGTTATTTACCTGCTGTTGTTTACTCCTCTTTCTCCTGTGTTTAATTCTTTGCCCTATTTAGTGGGTTACTTCTGTTCTCTTTCATGGAGTTCTGATCATTTTGATCTCTCTCTAGAACATCTTTCAGTAATCTGTGTTATGTTGGCTTTGTCATCATGAAATTCTTTAGTTGTTCTTTTTCATGAAAGTATAGCACTTCTCCATCAAACTTGAAAAAGTGTTTTGCAGGTTATATCAGTCTGGGCTTGAATTTGTTTTGATATAGAACTTGAAGTACTCTGTTCCATGTTCTTCTTGCCTGCATGGTTTGTGACGAAAAGTTGGCCATTATTTTGATGAGTTTTCCTTTAAATGTGATCTGTTTCTTTTCTTTAGTAGCTTTCATTATATTATTCTTGTGCTTGATTTCTGGGATCTTGACTGTTGTATGTTTCAGTGTGTTTTTAAGTGGGTTGAAGTTATTTGGCGTTCTGTATGCTTTGGCTACCTGAATTTCAGATCATTTCCACATATTTGGGAAGTTTTCTGCTATTATTTCTGCCAAAATTCTTTTATGTTATTTGTACTACTGCTTCTCTCTCATTGGTGCCTATTGATCTCACATTGCTCATCTTTGCTTTGTCTTGCAAGTGATGAATTATTTTTTCCTGCATCCTAGTTGTTTTTAAGAGATCTATTCTTACCTTTTCACTAGCTGTGACAAGATCTGAGACTCTAACTTAACTGTCACTCACACTAGTTTGCCAGCTAGTGACTGAAATTTTAAGTTTCTCTCTTTCTGTTTGACTCTGCTTCCTGCGATCTTTTTCTTTCCTATATTCCTCACTGAAGGAAGCTGTTGTTTTTCTAATCTCCTCTATCTTTTTAATCAGTGTCTTCTTGAGAAGCAGTTATTAGTTGTTTTACTTCAGAGATTATTTTTAATCTGGTTTCCTCTATATGTTTCTGCATTTGATTTTTTACTTGAGACGCTATCAATTCAGAGATTTCATTTTTATTTCAGGGGTTAATTCTGATGTGAGTTCCTCTATACCTTTTTGTGTTGTTACTTTACTTCAGACTCTATTAATTCAATCATTTCAGCTATTCTATTGTCTTCTGCATGAGCTCGGGTCCTGACATTACATTTTGCTCCTTCTCTTTGTCATGCTGTGTAGCACTGTCCACTGACTTCTAGTGTAGAGTTTTGGTGCAGTTATAACCTTAGCACCTTCTAAAATTAGGGTGCAGAGCTAGTAAGTTTGAGTTCGTCCAGTTGTGCCTGGCTTGGATCTGGCTTCTGTGCTTAGCTCCTTTCTGCTGCAGCCCTTGGAGGTGAACCTGTTTTGCTCCTCTGGTAAGATGTTCTGCTCCTGGATTAACTGCATAGTTTTGTCCCCTAGTCTCTCTGCAGGGACTTCAGCTGCAGAGTTTCATCCCAGACCTGTATGCCTGGCCTGGGTTGGGTCTGGGTACAAAGGGTACAGGGGAACACAGAAGTCCCCGCCTACACACACACACTTTCAAGGCCTGGCCTTTAGCAGGTCTGTAGGGATCCTGAGAATACAGTTGAAGTTCTTACAAGGTGGACTTGTGCTGGCTTTGTAGGGGTGCGAGAGCACAGTGAAAGATCTCAGTCATTCCTCGGGCCTGGATTTGCTCTGGCACAGTTATTTCCATGTTGCTATGTTACACAAGATTTGCTCACACTTACAGTCTTCCTGCCTCAGCCTCCCAGTGTTATGGATTATAAACATGAACTACTGTGCTGACCAACAAAATCTTAAAATAAATAAGGGATCACACTTAAACCACAAAACCATGGCAGGCAGATTTCTAAAGCAGAGTTACGGGCTGTGCTGAGATACTTAGAGATCACATTGCCACTGAAAGAGAGCTATCAATTTGGCAGGGCTGCTGAGTGAAGATAAGAAGGGCTCAGGAAAGACATGGTTGTGATTCTTCTGATTTTAAGGTGAAGCAGCACTGATGTCTATTGAAAGGAGCAGCTAATGCTTAAATTACATTTTCTTCTTCTTTCCAATCATATTGTGTGTGTGTGTGTGTGTGTGTGTGTGTGTGTGTGTGTGTGTGTGTTTATATCTG
>PVKA01006144.1:20340-85586 GCA_004027165.1 Ctenomys sociabilis | reverse complement strand
AAAAAAAAAAAAAAAAAAAGTACCGTATTTTCTCTCTCACTCTTTCTTTTTGCTTGCATCTTAATTATTTCTCTCTCTCTTTGCTGAGATAAAATACTCATTGTCCACAGTTAGAGGGAGGAAAGGTTTATTTAGCTCATAGTTTGTAGAGGTTCAAGTCTGTAATCTGCAGGCTCCGAGGCAGGGAGGCACATAACAGAAGGGCATTCATTTGTGGTGGTGGAAGACAGCAAAAGAACAAGAGCAAAAGGGGAATAAGCCTGTCTGCCTCCCTTTACATGGTATTCAGGGTACCCAGCACAGGTCAGGAGTAGCACTCCGACCCCCACACCCAGCACTAGACAATGAACCAGTGACAAACTCTAGATTCAGCTGCCCCCACATGAGGCTCTCGGGAGATTTCCAGACACAAACAACAGCATGTGAATGTCCAGTTTTCCTAGCACCATGTATTGCAGAAGGTATCCTTTCTCCATTGCACATCCTAGACACTTTAGCAAAGATTGCTTGACCACAGGTATGTGGGTTACTGCTGGGTGCTGGTTACCAAGGCTTGGAGTGGTGGCACACTCCTGTAATCTTAGCACTGGGAGGCTGAGGCAGGAGGATTGCTGTGAGTTTGAGACCAGCTTGGGCTACAAAGTGAGCTCAAGGCCAGCCTGAACTGCATAGTGAGATCTTGTCTCAAAAAAATAAAAAAAGAAAGAAAGAAAGAAAAGAAATTCCACCCCTGGCACCTCAGACTATGAGATCAGATCCGATATGGTGGGTCTCCAGTCAGATCTGAACATTCTCATACAAAGGAAATTTGGGCACAGATAGCCTCCAGGAGAACTCCATGTGATGATCAAGGCCGAGCTGTCCATCCCACAAGATACCAAGCATAGCCTGCAAACCTGTAGAACCCAAGGGAAGTTTCTCACAGTCCTTAGAAAGCACCAACCACATCAACATTTCCAACTCCTAGCCTTACCAACTGTGGGCCACTACATTGCTGGTGCTCCAGTCTTCTGTCTTGTGGTGCTTTGTTACAGTATCCCTCACAAACAAATACAGCAGCACCAGAAAGTTGTGGGTCTTGGAATACAGTGTTTCCAGAAGAGGAAAGAGCAGTTGCCAAGCCCCTGCCTGAGGCAGGAACTCCCCTGACCACCTAACTTTCTATCCTGCCTTTCGTGCATTTTCTCTTAGGCTGTGAGCTCCTCAGAGCAATGTGTGTACCTTCTCCATCCTGTTTCCCTTTTGCCTGGCACAGTACCTGACGTGGGTCCTCAGGGCATGCAGATTCAGTCTAGGAACATCTTCCTTTAGCTGTATACCTACCTTACTGGCTAGGATCTTTCAGCTTCTTTTTTTCTAGTTCATTTTGAAGGTGTTAGATATTTAGTTAAATGTATTCTTTGGGTTTCTGCTACTATAGTGACAGAAATGAGTATCTTAAATAATAATGTGGGAATTGACTCATGTGAAAAAGTTACGGAAGAGTGGAACATTCTATAGACTCCTAGATTTTGGGACTTCTTCCATCCCTCTTCCTGCCTGTTTAACCTTCACTTTGGCCCCTGCCCATTGCTGGCCTCTGCTCGGCACTTCCCTGCATTTGATGCAGGGGTAATGGATCTTGGCCACTCTGGCTTCATAGTCCTATAGCTCTTGGTCTTGGGGGAGAAAAGGACTCTTTTTTTTTTTTTTTTTTTTTTTTTTTGTCTTTTTGAGACAGGGTCTCACTATGCAGTTCAGGCTGGCTTTAAGCTCACTTTGTAGCTCAGGCTGGTCTTGAACTCACAACAATCCTCCTGCCTCAGCCTCCCGAGTGCTGGGATTACAAGCATGCGCCACCACGCCCGGCTGAGAAAAGGACTCTTTGTTCATGTACAACATAGTCTGCCTGGTCATTTGGGGTCACATATGCCCACCTTGTGACTAAGGTAAGGTAGGAGGCAGATTCATCCTTTCCTGAATCACTTAGGACTGAGGGAGGAGAAGAGTTCTCCAGAGAATTATCTATCTCTGAAGCTGGAATATATCCAAGGGCACACACGCCATCATGGTTGTGGGCTTCCTCAGGGAAGCTGCGCCAGCCTGGGATGGTGTCCCGTCTGCCTCTTGCCAACAGCTGGACCTAAGACATATCGTTCTCTGTGCCTGGGTTTCCTGTGCTGAACAGGGAGTGGGATCATTAGTACCACTGTTAGGAAGATGAAGGGGGCCATGTGAGTGAAGCCCTGGGCTGCTTGGTGGTGCAGGGTAGTGCTAGCCGTGTGGGCATCATTTACTACCCTTGTTCTAGTTATTGTAACAATGTAAGCATGGAACCCCTAGCTTTCTCATCACTTATTGGCCCAATAACTCTTTAAAAAGGGGTAAAGGTTGGTACTGGCCTAAGTGTCCTATGGGCTTGGGCTTTAGCCCTCTTTTAGGTGGGGGTCAAAGGTCTCCTTGGTCTCCAATGCCTAGGAGGATGCAGTGACCATTTGTTAAAATGGAAGCAGATTTGGGGGACACAGGAGCTCACCCAGAGCAATGTTCTTGCAGCAATGAGTTAGTGGGAGGTTCTGGGATGGAGGTACATGTGGGGGGCTCTCGGAGCCATTTTCTCCCTAGGTGGTTTCTTTTTCTTCTCTTGCCTCTTCTTCTTCACCTCCTTCTGTATTACTTTAGAAAGAACATCTGGTTCATTTACAGCAGTTAATTCTTTTTTATTGTACTTTTATTATTATTTTTAAAGAATACAAAATAGTGATAGAAGAAGCATTATACATGGTACAAGATTTCAATAATCAAAGGAGTAGGAATCCAACAGTGGTTGCTGTATTACATGATGCTATGTGCAAATCAGCTTTTCAGATTACCAGATATAAACATATAAGTTTTGTTTAAAAAAAACAATAAGAAGTTGTAAGAAATTCAAGAGAGGAAAAAAATCAGAGTAAAAACAGTAATTTTAAGCATTAACTGTTTCTTTCGTTTTTTATGTTCATATAATTAGAATTCTCAAAGTAGAAAGGAGTAGGCAATAAATATTTAAAGATTTAAAATTTCTCAATTTAGTTCAACTTATAATACCACATTTCCAAGAAAAATGAACCTTTTGCACAAGAAATTTAAATAAAATTATACCAAGATACACAAAAATGAAATTGTCCAAAACTTATTATAAAGAAAAAAATGGTTAAAACATATACATAAAAATATTAGTTTGGAACAACAAAATCAAATAACATCTTATTCCACTTGTGAAAGAAAAAAAAAGGACCAAGTATGTAAGAAATTAGACTAAAGGACTGAAAGAAAAAAAAATCTATCCATCTATCCTCTTTGAATTTTATACTTAGCAAACATACCTTTGCAAACTAAAAGTAAAATATTTTCTTTTTATACAAACTGGAAATATTTTAATACCTCCAGATGAAGCATATAGGAAATAACAAAGAGCATAATTCAGAAGGCATGAGAAGTTGCAGTATGCTCCTGGATGAACAAGAAAGAGCTCTCAAAGTGATAGTTATGTAGGACTATATAAAATATATTAGATGAACCCTTATTTAAAAGGTCATTGAAGATTTCTATGAAACAGTACCAATCTTATATCAGGTTGTAGACATATTTTTTTCATATATATGTGTGTGTATATGTGTATAAAGGACAGGGAAGAAGTAATATAAAGTCAACAGAACATAGAAATATACTTTTTAAAGTTTCTAATACTAGGAGAAGATATCATGTGATGTGTTTTAGATAAACTGTAATTCAAAGATATAGTATAAATCTTCAAACAAAAATTAAGATTAAGCATTATTCAGAAAATTAAATACTAGTTAATTAAAAATTAAACGTTTCAAAACATTTGAACTAAGAAAAAGTTTTCATGATAGTAAAGAAATACTAAGAATAAAACATAAGATAAATGCTGGAATGACAAATAAATGACCATCACTTCTGACAGTTTGGGGATAGGATATCACACAAAGTTCTAGTGTGTTGTGGACATGGATAATGACCATGACACTTACTGGTGGCCAGGTGTCACTTGTGGGACTGAGCTACAGCTATTTCCTTGAAATCCACCCTGTAGACTCATATGGAATCTTGACCCATAGGGTGCAAGAGAAGTCCATTTGTGGAGTGTGCTGATGGAAATCTTTTGCTGCTGTACACAAAAGAATAACTGAAAGACTACTATTGTATACCTCTTATTCTCCTGTGTTTGTTTGCCCTATTTGGTGGGTTCTTTCCATTCCCATTCATGGGGTTGTGGTCATTTTGCTCCCTCTCTAGAACATCATTTAGTAGTCTGTGTAGGCTTGGCTTTGTCATCATGAAATGCTTTAGTTGTTCTTTGTCATGGAAGTATTTTATTTCTCCATTATACTCGAAAGAGAGTTTTGCAGGGTATATCAGTCTGGGTTGGAATTTGTTTTTTTCAAGACTTGAAAGTACTTTGCTCCATGCTCTTCTTGCCTTGATGGTTTGTGAAGAGAAATCTGCGCTATTCTGATGGGTTTTCCCTAAATGTGATCTGTTTCTTTTCTTTGGTGGCTTTTAGTATACTGTTCCTGTGCTGAATTTTTGGGATCTTGATTATTATATGTCTGGGAGTGATTTTAATGGAGTTGATGTTATTTGGAGTTCTATATTCTTCGGTTACTGTATGTCAGATTGTTGCCCCATATTTGGGAAGTTTTCTGCTATTTCTTCTGCCCATATTCTTTTTATATTATTTGTGTTGACTCCTTTCTTCTCATTGATGCCTATTTTAGTCTCACGTTGTTCATCTTTGCATCATCTTGCAGGAGTTGAATTTTTTTTTTCCTGCATCCTAGTTGTTTTAAAGAGACCTTTGCTTAGTTTTTCACTAGCTGCAATGGTGTGTTTAAGGTCAGAGAGTCTATTTTCACTTTCACTCAAATGGATTTGCCAGTTTGTGATTGAGGTTTTAATTTCCTGTATATCACTTTGGATCTGTTTCATCTATTTCTTGCCTATATTGCCTGTTCAGGAGATCTATCATTTTTATTTCTGCTCTATTTTTATGTGTATCTTTAGAAGCACTTAGTACTTCTTTGATTATAGTTATCGCTTCATTTTTTACTTCAGAAGTTATTTCTGATCCGATCTCTTCTATACCTTTCTGCAGTTGTTTCTTTACTTCCCACGCTATTATTTCAGAGATTTCAGGCGTGTGATTTCCAGTTTCCTCTATGCTAGTGTCTTCTGCATTTGTACTGGGTGGACTCAGAGCCTGAGACTGCTTTTTGTTCCTTGTCTTTGTCATTTTGTATACACTGACTTTTGACCTTTGGTGTAGAGCTTAGATAGAGTTATTACCTTAGCACCAGGCTCCTCCAGGCAGGTGTGGCTTGGGTCTGGCTGCTGTGGTCCTCTTCTTCCTGCTGCAGCCTTGCAGGTGAACCCTTTGTGTCACTCTGGCAAGATGTTGTACTCCTGAATCAGCTGGGGGTCTTGCCTCTAGCCTCTTTGCATGGAATTCTGCTGAAGGGTTCCACACTGGGCCTGTGCTGTGGGCCGCTCAGGATCGGGCGGCCCAGGTGGTCTCACTCACATGCTCTGTGACCTGTGCTCTGGGTCTAGCAGTCAATTCTTAACCAAGGAGTTTGTGCTTAAAGTTCTCATTCTCATGTATTAGTAGGACATTTAAAGTGGTTGTGTCTATTTTTACTTGAAAATGGGTGTGTTTGTGTTTTTACTAGGCATAAATGGAAAAAAGTATTTGCACTGAGCAGGAGTTGAATTTGCAACCATAAGACCTTTGAAATTTGAGCCCTAAAGTCTTTAGAAAAGGTCTAAAGATGAATAATAATAGGAATAATAACAACTATATGTTGAATACTCTATGCACCCATGCACCATGCTAAATGCTTCATGTGAACCATCTCAGTGGTGCTTGTAGGCATCTTATTAGGTAAGTCCCTTACCCACTTACAGACAAGCAACTCAAGGGTCAGAGAGGAGTCACGTGGCAGACTTTCCCTAGATGGCATGTGGGGAGTTTGTGACTCAGACTTAGGCTCTGATGCTCATGCCAGAGCTTTGGTGCTGCAGTTGGATCTCAGCTCTCCCCAAAGGTCCATGTGTTAAAGGTGTGGTCCCAGATTAAAAGAGATGGGGACCAATAGGAGGTCTTCCAGGCACTGGCAAAAGAAGATGGAGAGAATTTGTATATTCTTCTCTTCTCTGCTTCCTGCCACCATGGGGTACAGCCTGCCTGGATGCACTGTCTCACCCCAGGCCAAAATACCAGGAGTCCACTTGACCATGAAATGGAACTGTGAACCAAATTAAACCTTTTCTTTCTATAAGTTCATCACCTCAGATATTTTGTTATAGTAATGGAAAGCTGACTAACATAGTTGGTGACTAGTACTTGCCATTATAGGATCACTGAAGGTGGAAGGCAGATTTCCAACTTGAAAAACAAAACAAAAACAAAAAAAATCATACAATACTGCCTACCATAGATAAACAAATAACAGTACTGGTTGTTGATATGTAAAGATAGTTTCCCAGTGATAGGACTTCTGACATGATCAGTCCCCAATTTAAAATTACACATTACATATGATCCATATGTTAAAATTATTCTGTGTATGAAAATAATTGGTTCTTATTTAGACACATTGAAAGGTTGTTTCTGAAGGTGTCGTTTTATTTCCTCTTTGTTATTTGGGGTTGGTTTATAGTTTAGATTTAAAATGTCAGCCAGAAGCCTCATGGGCAGAGAAAGGGGTCTAGGAAGTGACTGAGTCACAGGGGTGCTCTGCTCCTCTGTGGATGAATCTGCGATGAGCTCCTGGTTGAACGTGCTGCGAGGAGGTGAAGCCTGGTAGGAGGAGATGGAAATCAAAGTGTGGCTTTGTTATAGGCAGCTTAGTTAGCTAGAAAAATTATAGACAGTCAGACAAGGTCAGACTCTCAAAAGAGATAATACAGGAGACAAGATGTCTTATAACTCTGGGAGGGACGGATGTTCCTGCTGTGAACCGGACCTAAAGGCCAAACAAATGCTAAAAGAGTAGCACCTGGGATTGGTATTCTAAATAGGTAGTGATCACCTGAAGAGACCCAAGTGAGTCACTAGCCCAACCCCAACAGGAAGAGACCCTGTCCCGTATTCATGCCCGCTTACTAGGTGACTCGCTTCCCCATTTGGTCCTGGGCCTAATTAACTTTACCTGAGCAATGGTGCTTGTAATCCCATTGGTTGACCATAGGTTTGTCCCACCCCACATCCACCTAAGTGAGACCCCTTCTTTTCTACCTTAGCCCCGCATGGTTTTGCCCTATAAAAATAACCAGAGAGAGGCAGCTTCCTGGGCAACCCGCTCGGGTCCCCCTTCTGTTCCTCTCCCACAGAAGCTTTTCTTTCCAATAAAGTTTTACTCTCAACCCCCCCCCCCCCACACACACACTCAGTAGCTTTCCTCTGCCTCCTGCCTCCCATCAGCTTGATTCTGCCTTGGCATCAGCTGGATAGGACTTGAACCCTCAGAAGCCGTGAACCCATAAACCTCTCCTCCCTTAACTGTGCGTGTCAGATGTTGTGTCCCAGGGACAGGAAGGCTGACTCACCCAGACTGTGGAGTCTGAAGGGAGCACACTGGGTACTTCTCCTTGTATTCAAAAAGGACTATTGTTTTTAGACAAGAGGAAAAGAAACTAGTGTCTGAGACAGTTATGTCATCAATTCCGGTCTCTCACTGTGTGTGTCCTGGCCTACCCTACCTGCGTGGATCCTTGTAGATTAAATCATGTTTCCTGGAAAGTGCCCACTATATTACAGGCACTGCTCTAAGTGTCAGAGACCCAGCAGTGAGTGGCTCTGACAGGCTGTTTCTGAACTTTCCTAGAGCTGGATTGGACAATGGAGGCAATAAAGAAACAGGCAGCTCTAATATGAAGTAAATCAGATGGTGACATTTTGTGGAGAAAAATAAATCAGGGTAGAAAGAAAGCAGGTGCTTTGAGAGGCAGGTTGCAATGTAAAATAGAATGACTGGGGAATGGCCTCATCCAGAGAGTGATACTTGAACAAATGGGGAGACAGGTGAGGAGGGAGCTTTGTGGGTGCCTGGGGGAAGGGTTCCCAGCAGAGCACAGATGCATGCATGCAGGGGTTGGGGGGGGCAGCTGGAGTGGCAGTGAGATCAGGGCATATTGGGGGAGACTTCAGGGAAACTTTGGGAAAACTTTGGCTCTAACCCTGGTCAGGTGGGAGTTGAAAATCCACTCGGCCTTGAGCATCTAAGAGGACAGAATGGTTATTGATGAACTGGCCCTTTGCTGAGGGCAGGCCTGGGGATGCAGGAGCTCCCCTTAGGGTGCAAGATGCCCTCTGAAAGCCCAGCAGGGTGTTGGGTAGGTAGCTGAGCGTGAATGTCTAGGTGGAGATATACACTCGAGGGTCATTGCTGTGGACAGTGCAATCAAATCCATGTAGTCAGATGACAGCTGCATGACGGTTAATGTAGGCAGAAAGTCTTTGACTTCATCCTGCGGCACCCAGGGGTGGAGAGATGAGAGGGAAGCAGCCCTGGAGACTTGGAAAGAGCCGTGAGTGAAGGAGGATGGTCTAGTAGAGAGCAGCATTTCAGAAATTAAGGGAAGGGAAGATTTTAAGAGGAGAGTGGATCCATCAGGCAAAAACTGACCACTGGATTTAGTGATGGCCACTAGAGGTCATTGGTGCAGTTACATTTGAAGCTGGCTGCTGATTAATGCCATCTGTCAGGCCTTTGCTTTGCAAAGTGGACCTGGAGGGGTGACTAGAACACCCTGGGGCTGGGGGCCAATGGTTTCCTGCTCAGCTGTGCCTGTGAAATCGTCTCCATACACGTGTCCTGGTAGGTGAAGAGCTGTGGAGCCAAGGCCTGGTCCGGTGTACCTGCCACATCCCGCAGCTGCGCAGGACAGGCCTGGCACATGCTGAGTGGCACCAGTGGATTTGTTTGTGGTAGCACCTGATGCCAGGCTGTTGTTTTGTCTGGCACACGCCAGGCTATGTGCTGAAAGGAGTGGCAGAACACTCCGCAGAGCCAAGACCGCAGCTCTTTCTTTGTTTCTTCAGTATTGTTCCTTCCCGACGAGTTTGTTGCATGTGGATGGACGCCCTGCTCTAGAAAGCCTTGGAGTTCTTCTAACCAGGTTGGAATCCTGGCTTCAATTTACTAGCTGTATGGTTTTGGTCATTCATTCATTTCAGGGAGCCTCAGTTCCTTCCATCTGCAAATGGGGACCACAGTGACTCCCCATCTTGCTGTAACTGTTGCTTGCCTGTAAACAATGTTGTGGGGGACCATTCCGTACTGAGTGCAACATACCTCACGGCTGTTAGGGTTACCATGGTATTGGGACTGTTGCTTTTGCTTAGAACTATCTTTCAAAAATTTTTTAATTGATGCCTTTGCCTGGGGCTTATTTACAAGACAGATTGCATAGTTACACCCACAAATCTGTTAAGATTTTCCCTAAAGAAGTTACCAGATGTCTTTTTTCTTTCTTTTCTCCTAGTAGCTGTTACTGGGGGAAAAATGCTAACAAAACAGCCTAAAACTGCACGCTGCACACTCAGGGCAAACATATAATTTGTTCCCCTTTATCAGCTCTAGAAAACAAAGCTATCGGTTTCTAATTCACTCATGTGGGGAGAGTACAATGGGAGGTAGCGGCTGGATGTGTCAGGTTTTCCTAGGAACCTGTACCTACCAGTTCTGTGTTGGAGACCTGCACAATGCTTAAAGGTTACCCTGGCTAGTGAGCAGGTTGTGGGTGATGCTAGAATAATGCAGAGCTTTCTCTGGATGAATCTGCCCAACTGCTTGCAAAACCAACTTGGAAAAGTAATTGCTGGTGCTAGTAAGGGTACGGTAATGTATGGCTACTGACTAGATTTCCACAAATCAGCATGAGGTTACAAAATTATCAACCAGCCTGAACCTTTAGTAACAGCGGCAGAGGATTTCTTCATTCTGGTCTCCTTGGGAGGTTGGTGAACTCTTTTCCTGACTTTGCGTGCCTGTGTGTGTGTGTGTTTGTGTGTAGACAGAACTTGAAAAAGAATAATAGTGCAGGGAAAGTAAAGGAAAAGTGGGAGTCAGAGAATATTTTGCTAAGTTGCAGTTGCATTGCGTTAAGCACATAAGAACTTGAATTCACACCACAGGATTTTTGCCTGTTTTATGCTGGGACCTGATGTAGTGGTTAGAAAATATAAATATGTCTAAGTGGTATTTAAAGGCGTATGTATTTACAAGTATGCAAGAAATACCAGCACTGTTTGTATGCCAGCCATTACGGAAGGCACGGGCCCGTAATTGTCAGCAATAGTAACCTCTCTTTGTTAACATTGATATTATGCAAACTGTAGGACAATGGTAAAGAATTCAGAGGGGCAGCCAAATAGCTCAGTGGATTAAAGCACTGTGCCAGCCAGATGGCAACTGAGACTGGGCATGGTGGCGCATGCCTGTAATCCCAGCTCTTGGGAGGCTGTAAACAGGTGATCACTATAAGTTTGATTAGTAATGAGACCCTGAACGTGCTGTAGACCCTTCCCTAAAATAGAAGAAACAAACAAAAATAAATAAATAAAAAGAATTCAGCTTTTCAAAAGTGCAGTGTCACGTGAGTTTCTCCCCATCTCAGCCATCAGGTGTCCTGACTTTCTTCCCTGAGAATGTCCCTGTGTATCCATAGGTGTCTGGGTGTATCGTGATCATTGCCTGTTCCTTTCTAGTCCTTGAGAGTCTGTGTGTCTTGCTTTTCTCTCAGCGATCATTCTTGTTAACATGTTAGCACTGACTGATCTACCCCACCAGTTTTATTATAGTTGCAGAGTGCTGCACTGTACGGATGTACCCTAACTTAATTTTCTAGACTTCTAATTTGTTTTAATGTAGAGACATTACTTCCTGCACTACAGAGTCCTCTTTTAATGAGAACTGCACAAAGTGGCGTCTATGCCTACTATCCTAACACTGGCACAGATTTACAATAAATACTAGCAGCATGGGTGGCTGGATCTTTCCATGTTGGATGTTGTCATCATTTATTTTGCATATTGCTTTTCTTTCTAGATAATGTAATAATAAAATGCATCACTAATAATTATCACATACTCTAAATTAATAGTGTCTGTGTTAACGAGGTTTGTGTCACATCATCTGCATTCCTAGCACCCAATTTGCATAGTGACACACTCAATTAGTGTCCCCGATGAGGACCACATCAATAGTTGTATTTTAGAAGTGACAAGTTAGTGTTCATGATGGCCGTTTTGTCATACCAACTGGGAAATGGAAGGAAGTACTACATAGACCAGCAGATGCAGTTCATGTCATTCAGTCTGGCAGAGGCTTTAATTTATAAGAACAAGGGGAGGGGCCAGGGAGATGGCTCAGTGGAATAAGCACTTCCCTGGCAAGTGCAAGGGCCTGAGTTCAATCCCTGGTTCCGCAAAGAAAAAAAAAGAACAAGGTGGGACCTCAAACAGACGTCAGGCTCTGAGCCAGTGGGCATGGGTCGGAGGTTTTTCAGGATTCTTCAATCCTTCAGGGCTTTGAAGATCTCCACGTGAAGGGCATCTCCCCTGCCTGCGAAAGGTGCCCTTTGGCATACCGTGGTTCACTAGAGACATGTACTTCCCAGGGGCATCTGATGACATGTTTTGGAAAATGCCTCCAGTTTTACTTGTCTGCCAGTTATCACAGCTGTGTGGAGGGTGGGCAGGTCCTCTGTCAGCTGCCAGCGAGGGCACTGGATGGACACAGTGGCGACCACGCTCTGACACAGTGCACAGGTTTCATAGGGAGATACGACACTTCCCAGAGAGCAGGCCGTAGGTTGCCAGTGATAACAGCGATGGCTCTGGTGTTGTTGACGGTACATGTGTACACCTTGGGTTTCTTCAGTCTGTAGAATGGGGATGACATCAGTACTCACTGTAGTGTTGTGAGAAGTAAATGACTCAATATGTGAAAGGCACTTGGACAGTGCCTGGCAGCATAAATGCTCATAGCGGTTGTTGCCTTTCTGGACAGCAGCTGATAGCAGCTACTGCCGTGTTGTATGGTATGGCACTTACAGGTGACAGCCTCTGTGCTCAGGGCTTCGTATGCAGTGTCACGTCCGATCCTTAGGGTGCTTGGTGAAGTCAGATGTTTTAAGGGTGTAAAAACTAGTGCCAGGATGCTTCAGCAGCTGCCCAGGATTACCTAGCCGTGAAGCAACTTTAATTGAGTCTGTCTTATCCACCCAAGCTCCTTCTAACAGTGTTTTCTAGGGAAATGGGATCTTTGTTTTGTGGATAGAGAATGGGGCTGAGGAAGTGAAGCTCAGAGGTTGCTCACACTGCCTGTACTCAGATTGCACGGGCACCCAGGGTTTGTTTGGCCAAGTCATGGTGACCTGGGTGGTTGGCATTTGCAGTGGAGTATCTAGCTGCTGAGGTGAGAGCCAGGACCAGTGGCTTGAAGTGGGCCAGCGTGGGCTAGATAACATGTAGAAGTTCTCTCACAAAGCTGTGTAATGCAAAATGGGATGACAGAGTGTATTAATCAGCTTTCTTGTTTTGGGGACAAAATACTCAACACTCTCGATGTGAAAGAAGAGAGGTTGATTTGGCTCATGGTTTCAGAGGGTTCATCCCATGCAGAGACAGCCTGGCAATGGACGTGGCACAGCAGAGCCACTTACTTCATGGTGCTTGGGAAGCAGAACATGGGAACCCAGAGGAAAGGGTCAGGGGTGAAGTGTACCCAAGGGTGCATCTCCATATCTGCCACCCCAAGACATCATTCACTAAACTCGTAGGAGGTGCTTAAAGACCACTGAGTTGACAGTCCAGCGTAACTGTTGTACTTCACTCTTCATCAGCTTGATACACAAACCCATCTCCTTAAGCCATACTTAATCTCCAAAGAAACATAAGGTCACAGTTTGGGCTCACACAATATAACCATCCTTGTTCAAGTGAAAATGCAGGGCTGGGGAGATGGCTCAGTAGAATAAGCACTTGCCTGGCAAGCACAAGGGCTTGAGTTCAATCCCTAGTTCCACTAAAAAAAAAAAAAAGAAAAGAAAAGAAAAAAGAAAATGTGCTAATGCCTTCCTCAAAGTCTCGAAAGTTCCTGCATTGTTCACAAGTCCAAAGAAGACTTCAGGCAAATGCTCAGCTCACTCCTGAAAATTAAAAAGACAAGAAACATATTCCCAAGGTACAATAGTACAGGGTAAACATTTCTACTTCAAAAGGGAGGAATAGGGCAGTAGAAAAGCATAGGATCAAAGCAAGGTCAAAATCCAACTGGTCAAAAATTAAGCTCTGTAGGTACACATCCAATGTCCAGGACATGTGGCAGTGAGAGGTGGGTTCCTCAGGCAGGGTAGCCCCTCCCCTGTGGCCCTCACAGCCTCTTCCTTGGGCCAGCTTTGTGTACTGTCTGTGGCTTTTCTCAAAAGATATTCCATGTTCCTGCTATCCCCAGTGTGCAACTGCACCTTGATGCCCACAGTTTTACCCACCTCACAGGGGACACTGCCTGGCCCTCCAGGCCTTCCTTTGAAATATGAGTGCCAACCTCTAGGACACCATGACTCTTGTAGTCTGTGTGCCTGAGCCATCAGCGTCACATGAACAAGGTCAACATTTGTCACCAGATCAAGCAGGACTGGTGCCCCTCAGACAATGCCCACAGCAGGATGTTGTGCTTGGATAGCTGAGGATGGTGAAAGGGATCTTGGGGCCTAATTTCTGAGGCAGCCATCCTGGAGCAGGGCACTCACGGGCTCTCTTCTTAAATAAAATGTTTGTAATTTTGCACATGTGAATCTGTAATGGTTGGGGTCTTGTGGATTCCTAAGGCTTCTGTATCAGTTATTTTTCTCTCTTTGCTGGGACAAAATACCCCACACCAAAAATGAAGGAAGGAAAGGTTTATTTAGCTCATAGGTAGGGAGAGTTTCAGTCCACACTTGGCTGACATATGGCAGAGGACAGCAATTCATGGCAGCAGAAAACAGCAAAACAGCAAGAGCAAATGGGAGGAGCGGTGACAACAATAATGGCTGCAGAGAGCAAGTCTCTCTCCCTTACTTAAATTGCCTTCAGGCTGACTGCCCCTAAGCTGGGTGTAGCACTCAAACCCGTAATCTGAGCAGTACTCAGACCCGTAATCCAAGTTTTGGATTATGAATTAATCACAAACTCTAGAACCCCAATGACTGCATGAGGCTTTGTGGGGGATAACTACACACAGACCATAACAGTACCTTTCTTCTTTTTCTAGCTTACAGTACTTGGTTTCTTTTTTAAGGGTGCTAGTATCTTCAGTAACTAAAGCTCCTTTAGCCCCAACTTTATATGTGCTTCTTCTTGTGCTGTAATTAAAATTTTTCAAATATTTATGCTCTGCTGATTTATGTTATAGATTTGACTAAAAGCCAGTAGTACTCATGCCACAGCTAGAACATTGGGTTGCCTTGAAATTTCCTCCACCAGACTAGATAGTTCATTGCCCTTAAACACAAAGTCTCAAGATGTAGACAAAATGTAGACAAGTTGTTTGATAGAAACACCCATGGTCTCTAGCCCAATTCCCAAAAAAAGCCTTTGTTCTTAATCAAAACTTCATGAACCTTGCCTTTACTCTTCACATTCCTATCAACATCTGATTTTATGAGCTCCTACCAGAATTTCCTGTCAATCTCTGCTTACAACCTTCTAGGCTGTTATAAAGGGCTCAGAACTACAAGGTTGGGTACAGTCACAGCAGTGGTACCACTTCTGCTACCAAATCTTTGCTTTTGTCATCTTTCCTGGCACAAGATACCTGGTACCTGCCACTTAAAGGAGGAGGGGTTCATTTTTGCTTGTGGCTTTAGAGGTTTCAGTCCATGATCAATAGTATCTAAAGCTGACATCATGATAGAAGGGTGCAGTGGAGCTGAGCTGTTACATTCTTGGAGGCAGGGAAGCAGGAAACTGTGTCACAGAGGAAGGGGCCAGGGAGCATGCGTGGTACTCAAGGTCATGCCCTCATGACCCACCCAGATGGACCGAGGCATGTGCTTTGCTGACCCCTGGGCAGCTCCCAAGCCAACCAAGTTGACACTCCAGCTTAGCTGTCACACAGAGTGTTGACTCCCAGCATAGAGAAGTTTGGAGAAGGGTGTTTTATACAGTTAGCTGTATCTCTGTGAGGCCACTGGGGTCCCAGCTCCTGCCTGCCATCTTCTCTATAGCCCCTCAGGTGTCATCCTTATCTTTACAACCTGTCTTACTTTTCTCATTGCTGAGACAAAATACTCAATACCCCAAGTTAAAGGAGGAAAGGTTTATTTGGCTCCCAGTCTGTAGAGGTTTCAGTTCCTAGTTGGCTGGCTCAAGGCAGGGAGGGCTGGCGGAGGGGTACAACAGAAGAGAAACAGTTTGCGGAGGGCAGAAGGCCGAAAGCAACAAGCAGCAGGCTGCAAGTGACAAGCCTCTCTCTGTCCCTTCTCTCTTATCTTTCTGTCCCTTGTATCTTACCCAGGTTACCCCCTGCCCTCTTAGGGATGGTAGCCTTCACACCCACGGTGGAGCAGCCTTAATCCCATTGCACCATGAAGCAATCCTAGCATCCCATTCTCGATCCTAGCAGCACACACCCTAGATCTGGCCACCCCCAGAAAGCCCTTCTAGGACCTAATGAAGCTTTGGCAGGGGGACATGAGTCCAAAGGGACTGTAGCCATCTCGTGTCTGTGCAGGATGGTGACAGGAGAACGGTGTGCGCTCTCCACGCAGGCCTTTCCAGCAGGCCCAGGGCACAGGTCTCCTCTCATGACGTTGGCTAACTGCTTGCAGATAGGTTAAGAAATGGAAGGTTTTAGTGGGATACTAATGTGCACCACTAAAAATCAGCTTCATTACCAAGCACGGGGAGATGACGAGAATGGGCAGAAATGTAGTGGTGTTCTTTTACATTAATTTATCTAGGTAAAGAAACTGATACTTGGAGAAGACGCATAACTCGCCTGAAGTCTTCCACAGGACAAAGGCTTAACTGGGAAGGGACACACAGTGCTATCTCCCAGGTCTGTGTTTGTTGTATTTTTACCCTGAAGCCACAGTGAGACCCAGGCCAGTGCTCTGGCTTTGAGCTTCTAAAGGTCTTTCTCACAGAGCAATTCTATCAAATTAGCAGAAACTGTTTATGCCTCTGGGGGACACAGGCCGTGGAAGATTTATTTCTTGCTTATTAGTCTTATGTCCTCCAGTATTTCCCTGATTCTCCTACCCTCTATGTCCAGCCATTTTATGAATTCAATATTACCGTGCTTTTAGACTATTTAGTGCCTATTGATCTTTTGGTCCGTGTACAGGAAACTGCCCCGGGCATTCAAATGCTGGTGAAGAATAATTACTGTGCCAACTAGTAAAACCGAAAGTGACAAGGCATGAACCTTTGCTGGGTACCAGGGAACTTAGCCAAGTCTAGATTTGCTTCATTATGCTAGGAAGAAAGTACTACTTATTAGAGTCTTTCCTATTGAGACCTTCTGTTTTCCTATTTTAAAATAATTCTCATTAGCTCATCCATAGGGGAAAAGTGATATTTTTAAAATCAAGTTATTTGCTGAACAATTTTGAGCAAGAGCAAGTTAATCCCTGGCTGTATAGTTTACTAGGTAGCAAAAGATATAAAAGGATATAAAAGTCGCCATGGAGGAATAATTATAGGCATTGTACACACATACAGGTGAGGTGCCTGACCCAGAATTACAAGGTAGGGAGGGCTTTTTAGGGGTCATCCAGGTGGAACCTTGAAGGTCAAAGGAATGAACCATAAGATTTTTCCAGGCAGAAAAACACATGACACAGAAAACGAGGGCTTGTGGACACTAGCACCTGGGCTGCGCAAAAGCGTTCTCCTCAGGGAGAGGTGGGGGCAGTGGTGCGGACGGACGAGGTGGTTGCAGCTGGGTCACAAAAACATCAGGTGAAACGCAGAGAGGGTCCTCGGGGCACTGGGAAGCGTCATCTGGGAGTGGCATTGCAGGAGGGTCGGGTATGAGGGAGATGGAGGATTTCAGGTTGACCCAGGGTAGAAAGAGCGGGGCAGGAACGTGTAGCCTGCCAGGTAGCCAGTTTGGGGGGTGAGGGGGCAGAGGCCTGCTGTAGGCTAGAAATTGAGACTCTGTGGGAGTCTTATAGTCTGTAATGATTTCTTACTTTATGCCAGGAAAATCATTAATTTAGTGTCTGTTTAGTAAACAAACTGGGAACCAGGTTGACAGTAGGAGAAAAGATACCAGACAGAAACTGGGAGGGGAAAATATAGAGCAACTTGGACTAAGATTATAGTGGGAACGATGGAGGAAAGTGGACCAGTGTAAATTCTGAAGCGTGCTGAAGCCAGGCAGGAGGGGTTAGGAAGAGTGGCTGCGTGTTCCGGGGGCTGCATGTTCCTGGGCTGCGCCTTGGTTAAGGGTGTCAGATCCTGACTCATGCAGTTGTCTGCACAGCAGGCTGCTGGGGTGGGGAGCAGGTGGAGGACGGCCTCAACATGGCCTTGTGTGACTGCTCCGTGCTGGCGAGGACCGACGGGAGGACCCTCAGAGGAGCTCCTTCCTGTTGAACCAGAAGAGACCCGGGCCTACCGTGGCCTGTGAAGTTCCCTTGCTCCTGGAGCTGTGATCCTCCCCCTCCCTGGCTCTTCCCCTTATGACTCTGATGCGCTGGTCTTGGTTGTCACCTCTGGAGTCCAGTGGAGAAAGCATAGAGCAAGTGCAGTCCCTCTCCTCGGGACAGATGCTCCAGGCAGCTGTCCTGTCAGCTGTTCTTCCGTGAGGCGCACATCCTGTTCCTCAGCCGTTCCTCGTGGGGCTGACTGTAGGAGCCATTTGCCGGCTTGTTAGTCCTTTCCCTCAGACACACTCGACTGGGCAGAGTCCTCTCCTGATTGATGGATTGCAGCTGGCCATCACCTTGACGACAGAGATGAGGGCCTTGGAGAAAAGGACTCCAATTCTTTCTTTAACATTTGTATGAAAGGGGATATGTACTCACGGAAAAATACTGGGAAATACAAGAAAAATTTAAATTCCTGTAATACTACTACCTAGAAGAAATCAGTTTACGCTTCAGCTTTGTTCCTTCTCATCTTTTCTACCTGTATTCTTAATATCTTAAGACTTGCCCGGACAGGCTTCTTGCTTTTTCATTCATCATTTCATACTATTAAAAGTCCTCCAAGCCATCACTTTACTTTATCGTTTCCTGGTTTGAGGAGTTGTTTTCAGCTCTGAAGTTGTGCACGTAGCGTGCACTGCACCTGCGCTGCACCTGCACTGCACCTGCCCTGGGCGCTGCAGCACCCCACACAGTGTTTGTTCTTCTCACCGTAGGATAGCTTCCTAGAATGAAAATACTGGCTGCATTTTCTGGGCTCATGGGGTCCATGGTCACATGGTCCCCCAGGAGAGCTTATGGGCTCCGCGCCCTTGCTGGCCAGCAAAGCTTGGAGACCTTCGCCAGCTCCACTTGGCCCTCGCCAGTCCAGAAGGATGTGATAAGTGGAGCTGAGCTCCAAGCATGGGGAAGGCAGGTGTGGACCCAAGGCTGCAGCTCACCAGCTCATGTGTCTGCCCATGTGCCAGGCACGTGCTCAGCCTGCCTGCCCGTGTGGCAGGCAGGTCACAGCAACCTCCATGTGAGATACAGTTACCCGTAGAGACATAGAAACGCGGCACAGCTGTGGAATGAGGATCGTTTTGACACAAGTGGCAGAATAGGTGATTAAAATGGGCTTTACTTGTGAATCATTATTGTTTCATAAGCTCTTTTCCTTTTTCTGTGTGACACTCATACACTAGAGAGCACACATCTTTGAGGGTGCTACCTGGTGAGTGACCGCCCTTCCCTCCTCGGTATCCAGCACCCAAAGGGGGGATGCTTCCCAGCCAACTGGAGGCAAACCTGCCAGGGCCCGTGCCCGTCATTCCTGGGGTTATCGGTAACATTGGCCTGATTTCAACCTCATGTAAATGAAATTATAATGTCTGCCTTTCTTATTAATTTTTCTCCTTTCTCTCAGTATTTTAGTTGTAAGATTAATTTGTTATGTGTAGTAGTGACTTGTGCATTTTTCTTACTGAGTGCATTCAGCTTGGACAACTGTACTGCAATTTATCATTTTACTGTTGGTTGGCACTTGTGGTGCTTCTGGTTTGGAGTTACTGGAATTGGTAATAAAGGGAACATTGTTGCACAGCAAAAAGATTCTCATGTGCTTTATGCCCAAGGTTATAGGTAATTTAGGTAATTTATTTTGTATGTCTGAACATTTCCTTCTTTCTTTTTTTTTTTTTTTTTGCATTACCAGGGATTGAACTCAGGACCTTGTGCTTCCCAGGCAGGTGCTTATTCTACTGAGCTCTCTCCCTGGCCCTGAACACTTCTTTAAAAAAAAAAAAAAAGTGCAGGGTTCTGAGTTCAATCCCTGATACTGCAAAACACAAACAAGAAAAAAACAAAAATAAAAGACATATGAGAGTGTGAAAGAGAGAACATACATATGTGTATGCGTGTATGCACACACACACACACACACACACACACAGAGAGAAAGGTATAAGGCTGGGATCTCAGGCCTGTTGTGCACACAAGCAATGGACTCTCCCAGCAGAGAACATAGCTATGGCCTTGTGGAGGGCTCCCATGAATGGGACATTAACTCTGCTGATAGCAGTAGCCGACAGACCCAACTTAGAGAACAGAATGTCTCTCTAATTTAATTATGAATCTCAGGGAAGAATGTCATGATCCTTGCCAGCCTGCTGTGCCAGATGGCAGGATGCCACTGGGGTGCATACCCAGTCCTGCTGGTCTTCTGAAGAGGAAGGGTTGAGAGCCTGGGTCCATGTGGTGACTTCTGACTTAGATCTTGAATGTCCCCTGGGTTGTCATGTGCGTGTAAGGTGAGTGGGTTGTGGGGTGCTCTGTTGGATTTCTCGTTTGGAGTTACTGTGATGGGTACAAAAGAATGCATTTGTCCATTGATGAGTTCAGTACCCGGATGTGCTGGTGGGTATAGCGCCTGGATGGAGGCCATCATGGGGTGTGACCTGGAAGGTATTCTTGTCCCCAGCTCCTCTCTTCTCTGATTCCTGACTGTCATGGGTTGAGCACCTTTTCCTTTGCCATGTCCCCTCCCATCCCCTGCTTGCCTTGCAGTCAGCTGGCTGTGGACCAGAGCTGTGAGTCAGAATAAACATCTACTTTAAAGTGTATCTCCACACATGCAGAAGCAGCACCAGAGATTTAGGTCTAAAACCTGGCTGCTCCTCCAAACCATTTCCGTCTGTGCTTGGAAGATTACAAGAACTCATGGTAAAGCTAGAGCAGAAATGTCACCTGTCCTGTACTCATGGCAGTCTCTCACACCTGTTCTCCTGATGCTGTTGTTCATAGCACCCTCTTTATTCCAGGATATGTCTGACTTGTACAGTAAATTATACAGTCGTGCTTTGGCCCCAGTTGATGGAGGTCTTGTCACTTATGTGCCTTGTGACTGTGCCAAGTTCTCTGTCTGAGCTTCATTGATTCCACCTGCCACACGAGGCTATAGTAAAGAGTAAGTGAGGTTTAGCTGGTAGGCCCTTAGCCCTGGTTGTGGCCTTTGATATTTGGTCTTTGCTGTTGTCATCTTTGTAGATGGAGTTTCTTCTGACATGGAGATAAAGTGGGAGTGTCTGAGATGGCAGAGTCTAGGAAGGAAACTGGTTTTCCTGTTTTACATCTTTTTTAAAATTAGCATATGTTGGCAGTCCATGGGAGTGACACTCATTTTGGGGAATTGGTGCATGCATACAGCGTATCTTGATCACGTTCAACCCTTAAACCACCCACTGTCCCCATCTCCAGAAAGCCCGCCTTCTTGCTTTCTACCATTTCTCCTTGAATTTACTCATTTATTTATACTTTAGGTTTTTCATAAAAGAAACCATGTAATATTTAACTTTCTCTGACTTCTTTTTATCTAGTATTATGATCTCAAGATGGGCCCATTCCCTCTTTACCTCTTAAAGAATTCTCTTTTCTTCCTATAAAAATGTTTGTTTGTTCCCTCCTTCAGGTTATGCTGAAAATGCAAAAGATAATAAATGGTATTTGAAATGAATGGGAACTCCCTATCAGCCAAGCAGGGCTGGCTTGAGAGTCTCATTTGCCCATCAGAGGGTAAGTAGGAGATCTGAGGTGATGTTCAGTACTCATAGGATGATGTGTACCGTGGATTTGCCTGTTGTCATGTGTCACTGCCAGCAGCATTTCCTGTGGCTCTCCAAGGGGGCCTCCATTGGGACCCTAAATAAGGTCTTTGTCACCCATCCTCAGGAAGGGAGTCAGGCTGGAAACAAAGCAGAGATCCATAAGCAGGAGAAAGGGTAATAGATTGTACAGATCACTAAGTGGCCTGTCATTATTGAGCGATGAAAATGAATGAAGTGCAATCAATGTGTAAACCTGGACAAAAGTTTCAATGACTGCTAATGGAAAAGCAGAGTGCAGAGGGATTCCTACCAGATACTATCATTTACACAGATTTCAGTAAGTCGACTGAGGAGATTCGTTGCTTAGGGATATGTCCACATGTGACACAAATATAAAGAAAAGCCAAGGAACGAGTAACATGCAGTTCAGGTCCATGGTTACCTGTGCTGAGGGAGGAGCCTGGGATGGTAGGAAGAAGCATGGCTTCCAAAATGCATTTTATTTTTATTCTGCCTCTCACATCATGGGGTGGCCATGTGGCTATTTCATTATTGTTCTTTTATGTCACATGTACATGCATGACATATGCCTCCTTTGATGCTTTGGAATATTTCACAATTGCTTGTTAGACATGTTGGTTGCTGGTGACTGTTTGTGGTGATTGTCTGTGTTGAGTGAGCTTAGGGAGAAGGTAGCCAGCCTTTCAGGCTTTGAACTGAAGTGACGGTGGTTTGCTTGTTAGTAGCCTTATGTCTTTAAAATCCTGGTTGTTACAGGGTGATCACCCAGTTTGGTTCCTGCCACCAGTGTTCCTGTGGCCGCTCTTGCTAAACCCCAGTGTTCGGTTTGCAGACCTTGTCCCAGTCCCTTCATGTGTGTTGTGTCTAACTTCTCAAAAAAAACTGTGCCGAGGACCTGCAACCCTTCTCTTACCTTCCAGATTAGAGACAGAGATCCAGAGAAAGAACTGACCCCCATAAAGTCACACAGCTGGTCCTGGGTGCCCTGACCTCTGCTTCTTCATGTTCCACTGAGCGAATCAAACGTGCCCTTTCCCCTGGCTTGGCCACTTTGGAGATCTCCCAGCCTGATTGAACCCTGGGAATGCTGAGGCCCATCCCCTGGCTGTGCCTTAAAAGAAATGAAAGAAAGAAAGAAAATCCTACTGAATCACCCAGACTGGCCTCTAACTGGCAACCTTCCTGCCTCAGCCTCCTGAGTAACAGGAATTAACAGGACCTGTAAGGGAGGTACAGAACCTCTCTCCATTTTACAGATGAGGAAATCGACTTGGGGCCAGGTGACTGTGCTGGGCTCCAGGACACCTGCATGTGAACACCCTCTGTGCCTCACTCCCCGTGAGCTTTGGTAGCAGCCCCACCCTGCCTGGCCTTGCTCTGGACACCTCTCTGGAACCCCTCTTTGGGACTTATGCTCCAGGCCTTCAGGTTCTAAGTTTCTCTCCCCAGTCCCCTCCCGGGCTGTGGCAGGCCCAGTCTACAATTTCAAAAGGAGTTAAGTTCCTTCTGGAAGGCGGCTGGGACCCAGCCTTCCCTCCCGTCTCTTCCCGTAAATACCCCCATGTGTGCAGCGCCCAGGGGCCCCAGGGAGCCCGGCCAGCTGATCTGTACTTAGCAACTTTCCTCCCTTGCCTGGCAGGAGGAGGGAGGGCCGGCCTGGCCCAACCATTTTGTTGGTCATGAATTATTCAGCAGAGGAGAAGCCGAGCAGAGGGCCCCTCCGCAGCCCAGCCCGGCTCAGGCCCTGCCCCAGGCGCCCGACCCACCCAGCCCTGTCCTGTCACCGGGTCAGTTGCAGAGAATAAATAACCTAGGTGCCAGACGCACTGACAGAGGGGTTTTCTTCAGCTCTGGGTGGGAGGGGCCTGGTGCACCTGGGGGGTTCCAGGGACTCAGTGACAAGGCTAAGAAAGATTCAAACCCAGGAAGTTGGGCAAAGGGTGATGAAGAGTGCTTTCCTGTCTCCGGCTGAGGGTCTGCAATGGGAGAGGAGGGAGAAGGTGGGAAGGAGAAGGTGCACCAGGGAGCTGCGGCCACTGGATGATGAATAGATCTTTTTTTTGGTGGGGAGGGGTGGTACCAGGGATCAAACTCAGGACCTTGCATTTGCCAGGCAAGCACTTATTCCACTAAACTATTTCCCCCAACCTTTTTTTTTTATTTGCAAAACCAGGGATTGAACTCAGGCCCTTGTGCTTGCCAGGGAAGCACTTATTCCACCAAGCCATCTCCCCGGCCCCTCTCCCATTTTTTAAGATAAAGTCTCACTATGCAGTTCAAAACAAACAAACAAACAAAAAAAAAACTGTGCCGTGAGATAAAGCCCGAGGCTAGCTTGACAGAGAAGGGTGGTGAGACTTGAAGGCCCGAAGTGTTGGCCTGGGGTAGTATGAGGTAGCCTGCATTGCACCACTTGCCCCGCCACTCCAGGGCCCGCTGTGTCCAAGGTGGGTTCAGTCTAACCTGCACCCCAGGTGGATGTGGATGCTTGCATGCTGGAGAATGCTTTTACCTGTCTGTCTTCCAGAGAGTGGCTTTCTGCTCAGGTGCTGTTTGCCCTCAGTTGCTAGCAGTTTCTGCAGCTCCCCTGGTGGCTCTGCCAGCGGGTCCAACTCTGGGACAGGTTGATGGGGACCTGCCTGCTTTCTGCACAACACATTTCTTTCTACACTTCAGATGCTCTTGAGTAATATGGACTGAGTTCTTACGCACATGCGCATGTGCATGTGTGTGTGTGTTATATTTAAACACCCTTGGGCTAACATTTAAATATGTTTTCAGTTAGTTCACAGGCTACATAATGGTTCTCTTTTTCTTTTCTTTAAAGAATTTTTTATTAGCACATGTTCATAATACATAGTGATTCCAGGCATCACGTGGAGTTGGTACAAGTACCTGAAGTGTCTCAATTTCTCTGTATCCCCTTCTTTGCTCCTCCCTTCATCTCTTTTTTTAAATTAATTTTATTGAGAAACAAATAGCAATGAGACAGTTTCAAAACAGGTTAGTAGAACAGTTACAATAATTAATGCATTGCATATTGTTGTCTTCATAGTGGTTATTCATAGTACAAGATGCAGACATGTTATCGTGTCTAAACACTATTAGTGCAAGTCTTTCTTCTCATTGCATTAAGAGAAAGTAGCTGTATATCTATTCTATTATATATATATATATATATATATATATATATATATATATATATATATATATATATGGTCCTTCATTTATACCCCCTTTTTTTGTTTAGTTTTGTCAGAGATGGGTATTCCATTGCCATTTAAATACTGTAGGTGTGTGAATTCAGCAAAATAACCAACTACTATTATGGACTACTGGATTATATTGGATTATTTTGCTGAATTCACGCTCCCTTCATCTCTCTCTCTCTCTCTCTCTCTCTCTCTCTCTCTCTCTTTGACAGAACCAGGGATTGAACTCAGGCCCTTGCACTTGCCAGGGAAGCACTTACTCCGCTGAGCCATCTCCTCAGCCCCTCTGCTTGATTTCTTGATGATGATTATTCTTTCTGGGGTGAGAGGGAATCGCAGGGTTGTTTTTTCAAATGGTGCTGGGAAAACTGGCTATGCACAAGGAGAAGATTGACTCTAGATCGATGGCTTTCACTGTGTGTTAAAATCAAAATGGATCAAAGATCTAAATATCAAAAGCAGAAACACTTAATCTGCTGGAAGATGAAACAGGTAAAACTGTTGAAGCCATGGGGACAGGCAAGGGCCTTCTAAACAGCACCAACAAATGAGATGGTGTTAAACTTAACAACTTTGGCACAGAAAACCAATCAACAGAGTGAAGAGACATACTACAGAATAGGGAAAAAATTTGCTCCTTACTCCTCAGACAGAGGACTATGCTCTGGAATGTGTCAGGCCAGCCAAAAAGCTCAGCAGATTAAAGTGCCTGCAAGCAGGCACAGAGGCCAGGAGTTTGATTTCTTGATGATGATTATTCTTTCTGGGGTGAGAGGGAGTCGCAGGGTTGCTTTTTCAAATGGTGCTGGGAAAACTGGCTATGCACAAGGAGAAGGGCCTGCTATGCCTTGGGCCTGCAGTGCCTGCCCCACCCCCAGGGCTCGTTGAGACAGCAATTGAGACTGGACATGGTGGCGCACGCTTGTAATCCCAGCTCTTGGGAGGCTGCAAACAGGCGGATCACTATGAGCCTGATGTAGTAGTGAGACCCTGAACACTCTGTAGACCCTTCCCTAAAGTACAAAAGGGGGGCACCTGAAAAGAATAGACACTTCTCAGAAGAAGCACTGATGTCCAATAAATATATCAAAAATGTTCAGCATTAGTGGTCATTAGAGAAACACAAATGAAAACAACAGTTTTTTGTTTTTTTGTTTTTTTTAATCACATAAAGACAAAGGATAGGGAGCTCTGTAGGTTGGGGTTGCCTGGGTTACCAGGAGGCAGAGAGGCCTCTCCTGTAAGTAGGGCTTGCCTTGGGTGTGTTCAGCACCTCTCTGTAGGTTAGAGGGTGTCATCCTGACTTCCGGGAGGAGAAGCCCCCCAGTTTGCCTGCAGCTGAGCTAAGACCCAATACTCAGGGCTGCTGCGGCCATTGCACAGTTACAGACGGGAGCCAGAAGAAGCACAGTGACGCCAGCCCTGGGTCCACCACCTGTCATGGAGCCTCCAACATCCTTGGAACTGTCTGTCCAGATTTCTTGTCCTGCAAGAAGCATTGACCCCTTGTTGGAATCTCTGGCCAGGCAGATTTTGATTCCATATTAGGTTTTGTGGCTACAAATTGCAGTATATTTTTTAACATATTTCAAAAGAGTAGATGCACTGTGGCAGAGTCACGTATTTTATTACCCTTTGGGTGTCCTCCGGGGCTTCCCTAAAGCTGGTGCGATGTAGGGGTGGGGTGGGGGCCAGGAGAGAAGCGGAAGGCTTCAGTTTCTTTCCTTTCTTCCACACACCCTGCCTTATACACGAGGGCATATGGGGTGCAGGATGCCTGAGACAGGAAAGGGGCATTGGAGTGGGAAGAAAAGGATACTAAAGGGGAATCAGGTGGGCAGGACCCACTCTAAATGTGTTCCTCTCATGTCTTATTTACCTGAATGGAATTCTGTGACCCTGGGTCCCTGCTAGCTATTTTCTATAGGTCTAGATTCATAGCTTATAAACATTCTAAAGCTCGCTCCCCTAAAATCTGCAATGGCTAATCCTTTAAACTGGTGCCTGGGGAATAGCGCTTTTTGACACACAACATTTCTGTGAGAAAATTATTGTAATGAGGCAAAGCCTTTATTTTCAGCTCTTAATTAGCTTGCAGTCCAGTCACTGTCATTAAGCTATGCTTGAATTTAGTGTGCTGGAAGTTGGAGACACGAGTGCGTTGCCATCAAAGCATGAACGGCCAGCGCTCAGTGTAGTCACTGCTGGAATGGTTCCTTGGACTGGCATCTGCCCCTCTCACGTCTAGCACCGTTGCTTGGAGTTCTTCCCGTGCAGCTTTGGTCACTGGTTCAAACCATGTTCAAGGCCTGGAGTGCATTGTGGAGTCCCCTGTGACTGCTTTTTCCCCTCATTGCACATTTTTTTGTTGTTGTTTTAAGCACAGTCCCCATGTGAGTCTGCAGAGGAGCAGCATGCTTTTTCCCGGGTTCAGGCCCCAGACTAGAGGACCTTAGGAGCAGACCTAAGGGTGGGTGGGTGGGAGGCTGCTCCAGGTGGTCTTATTTACTTATGGCACAATGGCAAAAATTTGATCTTTGCTGTGCCCAGGCAGGGAAAGAGTCGGCAGGAGGGCGGGAGTCCAGGGCAGGCTGGGGCCTGTGAGGAGGAGCAGGACCAAGGGCAGACACCCCTGGAATATTTCTCTCCACATGCAGTGCATCGCTTCCCAATTGCTTCATGCCCCCTGTGGGGTGGGAGCCTTGAAGTCCAAGTAGGGCCTGATTAGGAACCTGGGCAGGGGCCGTGGGGGCTCAGGAAGAGATCAGCTGGCAGGAGCTGCTGAGGGGCTGGGGGTCCAAGAATGGTCTACAACCTGAAGAACTGGCCCAAAGAAACCACTCTGAACACAGCCTTCTGTTGATCTCAGAAGGCTGTATACAGGAACACTAGGAGGCAGGCAGGCTCTGTGTCCTGGCACATAGTAGATGCTTCATCAATATTTACTGAAAGAAAGCAGTGGATAAGCATCTCCTCTGACAGTGTGTCAGAAAGCCTCCTTCCATGCTAAAAGAAGGGCCATTATTCATGAGAACCTTTCTGTATTTTGCTGGGTTGGGGATTATATCATATGATTTCTAGGACATGAAATAATGGCAGGAAAGGACAAGTAATATGTCCTTGTAGAGAGAACAGAGTAGTTTTTCCTTTAAATAAAATGAGAGAGAACTATTGAGTTTTTCTAATATTCTCTCCCTTTGTACGCTATTTGGGAAAATAATTTGTGCAAGAGAAAAATCAATTGTCTTCACAAAGGCAGCTAGTTCAGGGTTTTAAATGAGCATCCTTTAGACACTTTGAAGTTTCTGTGATAGGGAATTATAAGAGAATGCACTGTTGTCGGATGAGAAAACATGAATAGAAAATGATAGCAATCACTTTTTAGCCAGGGGCCCTGTAGCAGGGTGAACCCTGTTGTTGGCACCTGCGGCAGAATGGCTCCCTGGGAGACTGGCGAGGTATCAGCTGGCCCAACCCCATGCAGAGGCCAAGGCCGTTCTGTGGTGGAGACAACTCTCGCCGTGGCCCTGGAAGGCCTGGTTCACCCCAGTGGTAGTGCTCATCATATGCTTTGAGCAGAGGGCAGTGCTGATGAGCCTACGAGGGAATGCTGTTGTGAGGGGTTAGGAAAGAAGGCAGGGCGTTTGGGTGCCTTACCTTGCTCCTTCCTGAAGTGGACTTGAAGTGACTTCCAACAGATCTTTACTTGTGAGGCCCGTAAACACATGCACAATAAGTAATGATGCCTGGATCTAGGAATCAAGTCTGGCCCAAGAAAAATGAAAAAGATGCCCAAGTACCATCTGTAAGTGTTAACTGAGGCCTTTGGAGTGATTGTACATAGAACTTCCCAGCATCCGTGGCAAAAAGGGAAACATGTAAGGCATGTAGTTCATACAGGGTGGGAAAGAGGAAACATGTCAGTTGCCCAAAGAACGCAAAACTTTTCTAAAATACTGTGACTTTAAGGCTCCGTGATCCTGGAATTCATGATTCCTTTCTGAAGTTTTGGCTTGCTCACCTCTTTGCCTGTTCTTTCTTTAGTGCCAATAGCTACTGCTTGCTCTTTCCCATCTTGCAAGATGGTGGGTGAATAAACTGAGAAGCCAGACACTAAAGAAACCCAAAGCCGTGAAGGCTGCTGCCAGTGGTACTGGTAAAAAGGGTAAGGTGAAGGCAAAAACGTCCAAGAAGGGGCAGCCCCACTGCAGCCGCAGTCCTGTCCTGGTTAGAGGAACTGATAGATACTCCCAATCTGCTAGGTATTCCAGAAAGGCTTTGTACAAGAGAAAGTATACAGCTGCTAGATCAAAGGTTGAGAAGAAAAAGAAGGAGAAAGTTCTTGCTATGATCACAAAACCAGTTGGTGGAGACAAGAATGGAACCACGTGGGTGGTTAAGCTTTGAAAAAATGCCTAGATACTGCCCTACGGAAGATGTGCCCCAAAAGCTCTTGAGCCACAGCAGGAAACCCTTCAGTCAGCATGTGTGGAATCTTCAAGCTAGCATCTCTCCCAGCACCATCTTGATCATCCTCACCGGGCGTCACAGAGGCGAGAGACTGGTCTTCCTGAAGCAGCTGGCCAGTGGCTTGCTACTTGTGACTGGGCCTCTTAGCCTGAATCGTGTTCCCCTACAAAAGACACACCAGAAATTTTCACTGCCACCTCTGCAAAAACTGATATCAGCAAAGTGAAAATCCCCAAACACCTCATTGATGCTTGCTTTACGAAGAAGCTAGCTGGGTGTGGTGGCGCAGGCCTGTAATCCCAGCACTCAGGAGGCTGAGGCAGGAGGATTGTTGTGAGTACAAAATGAGCTTAAGGCCAGCCTGAACTGCATAGTGAGACCCTGTCTCAAAAGGACAAAAGAAAAAAAAAAAAAAAAAAAAAAAAGAAAAGAAGAAGCTGCGGAAACCCAGACACCAGGAAGGTGAGATCTTCAGCACCAAGAAAGAGATACCAGACTTCAGAGCAGCACAAGGTGGATCAGAAAGCAGAGAACTCACAGATTTTAGCAAAAATCAAAGCTTTTCCTCAGCTCTGGGGCTATCTGTGATCTGTTTTGGCTCTGACAAATGGAACTTATCCTCATAAATTAGTGTTCTAAATTTCTTACTAAGAACTTAATTAAATAACTGATATATTTTTAAGAAGTTACTGCTTTACTTCATAGTGTCCCAGCGATCTACTTATTACTGCCATCAGGAAATACAGAGAAGAAGGAGGAGGTAAAGTCAGAAGAATTAGCTTTGTAGCTGTTCTGGTTAAAGTCTGGTTAATATCATCAGAACTAACTTGGTTCTGTCTGTTGATTTGAAACACACACACACATACACACACACACACACACACACTTCTCCAAGATCAAAGAATGGAGAGCTACTCCTGTTTTTCAAGGCCCTTTTTCTCTGTATGAGAAAAAAGCCCATCTAGATCTGCGGTGGGCTGGGGTTGGGTCCTTTTGTCAGCAGATCAACATTAAAAATGGGTATTTTCTGTGCTTAGTCTAGAGGTGAGCATGCCCAGCCCAAAGATTACTGTTAAGGTGAAAGCTTAGTGTTTTATTATAGCTCTCAAGCCTCAGCATTCCCCAGGGGGATTTCTAAAGCCTTGCACTGTCAGGCCTTTTTCTGTAGTGACTGGGTTACATTTTCAGAGAGTGGGCCCAGGCACATGATTTCTATTCTTACTTGATTTTGAGCCTCTTTGATTTTATTGATAGTAAGCCTGGCTGCCTGTGTGCAGAGGGAAAGTAACCTCATCTGTGTGGGGTCCTTCCTCTGTAACCTGCACTCAGGCAGTTAGGCCAGGCCTGAAACAGATTTCCTGCATAGAGGGGTGACAGAACGGGCTCTAAGCTGTCCGGTCTTGACCTGGTAAAAGCCAGGCATTGCCTTGGAAGATAGGTAGTTGCTTCCTAAGAATTAGAAGCAGCCCTGTGAGATTTCCAGGAAAAGGAGAGTGGAGGAGTTAAATAAAATATGCAGCCAGGGGGTGGAAATATTAAACACACAAGTGTCAAAGGGCCTTCACCGGTCCTGGGAGTTATAGACATGAGTGATGAGTGTTGGGCTCTGTGCTCAGTTCTGCCTGTGACCTGGGCGCAATTGTGCTTACTTCCTAGAGTAAGGTTTATGTTTCTATACAATTTTTGATATTCATGTTTATATTACAGTGTTTGGTACAGAAACGCAATCCTGTTAGACCATTCAGTATCTATTCCTCTCTTCATTGAATACTCTTCAGCTCCATGTAATATATATATATATGCTTTTCTGTTGAGCAAAATGTAAGCAATAGGCTTACAGGGCCACAGGGTGTGCACACCCTTACCACTGGGGTGCTCTCCAAATGCAGCAGTTAGTTCTCAGACCCTCCTCCCAGCGCCCTTTAGTTTATCATCAGCTCTTCTCATCTTGGTGGCTCGTTCTTCTTCATGGTTTCTCTGTCAATCTTTGCAACTAAAATTCTACAGCTCCCTCTGGTTCTCACCCCGTGACATCAGCAGAGCCCTTCCACGCATACCCATGTGGACAGCAGCCCAGTTCATGCCAGCTAAACCTTAGAAGCAGCCTGCAGGTCCACCAGCAGGTGAATGGATAAAGAAAACACACTCAGATGCAATGGAGGACCACTCCATCATGAAGCAGGAGAAAGGCGAGTCATTACAAGACAATGGAGGGGCCTGCTGGCTAGCTCAGTCGTTTAAGCGTCTGCTCATGCATACAAATGCAGTGAGGGGCAGCATACTGTGGTTCGAGTCCCCAGTTCCACCTGCCTTACCAGACCACCTTAAGGCAGCTGGAGCCAGAAAAAAAAAAAAATCCTTCTCAACTTAAAAAAAAAAAAAAAAAGACAATGGATCCACCCAGAACCTATAATTTACACAAAATTAAGCAGACACACAAGCTTAAATGTTGTATGGTTTCTTTTACATGAGAAGCCAGAGCAAAATAAAAGACAGGCAACAGGAAATGGAGTGATGGATGCTTTGCAAATGGGAATGAGCCCAGTAGAGGTTGGGGGGCATCAGGAGAGTGAAGATGGGGTGCGTCCATGTGCCAGCCAGCCACAGTGGACATATTCAGAATAAGGTGGACACATTCACACGAACATGCATTAAAAAAGAAGAAATGTCCATTTGTAACATTTTTAGTTGAGCATGAGTAGAGAATTACTTGGTGGCTTTTGAGATACTTTAAGACACCGCTGGTGTGTGCCTGCTTCCTGGTCCTGTTTCTTCTTGGGCTGTAGCCAGAGCGAGGGTCACACTCTGAAAGTGTTGGAATGGTGCACTGCACATGTGAGAGAAACACATTTGTATTTTGTTTAAATTATTTTATTTTGTTTCGGCAAGATAGCTCAGTGGACTAAGTGGCCGCTTAGGCAAGCACAGGGACCAGGGTTTGATCCCAGGTACCATATGCTGTGCTGGCCCCAGAACTCTGGGAGCACTGTGCTGGTCACTGAAACTGCATGTGGTGACACATGCCTGTAATCCCAGCACTGAGGAGGCTGAGACAGGAGGATCACTGAGTCTAAGCCGCGTAGCAAGACCTTGTACCAAATAAATAAATAAATAAATAAATAAATAAATAAATGATTTTAAAAATATTATTTTGGATCTCTGTTGCAGGTACATCTAATCCTGATACAGATGTGTTCATATCAAAAGAAGGCAGCATCAACTACTTGTCTAAAACATGACTCATTGGACATGAATATTTCATGGCTAGGCTAGAAGTTGAGATCAAAGTCAAAGCAAAATGTAAGACTCAAATGTGCCTCGGCTCTTTTCTTACTATATGCCTTTCTTTGAAGACAGAAATCATCTTCGTGATAATAGCTGTGTTTCTCAGGCTTCTGCTTCTGTGATTACCTCGTTTAGTCCCTCACGAGGGGCTAGCGTGGCTAGCCTCCTGTTACAGAATGTCCATCTTGAAGCTGGAAAAGATGGACTTGGCCGGGACCCTTATTTGATGAGTGGCTCTTCCTGGCTCTGGAGCCCACTTGTATGAGGAGTGGGGGCTGTCCCTTTGCACGTCCCGCTACGCCTCCCAAGAACGCCAGTCCTCTTCTGCCTTCTTTGGCCACTGGCTTGCGTGCACCTAGGTCTCCGTGCCCCTAGCAGGCCTTCCTAGGTTCCCCAGTGCTGCCCCATGGCCCCGTGCCTTGGTGTCCAGGTCCTGGGGCAGCCTTCAGCACACCCTGCTGACGTGCCGCTCCTCCAAGGGGAGGGCCAAGTCTTACCCTTTATTATATCCCTGAACCCTAGTGCGGTGCCTGGCTCATGGTAGGTGCTCCGTAAATAGTTGTTGAGTCATTTGGTATCTTTCCAAGGGATCCTCTGACCCTCCTTAGAGTTCTTTTTGGTGCAGGTACCATAACGGATCCCTCTGCTAGGGCCTGTCTCCTTCGGGCATCTCCCGTTCCCAGTGTGTCTGTCCTTCCTGAGGACAATCTGGCAGACTGTTCAGCCTTAGCTCCTCTGCCACATTTCCTCATAGTTCTCAGCAGCCGCCTCCACCATGGGTGATTTCACAGCGTGAAAAACTCACACCCGATTAAGCTGCAGTGATTTTTTTTCCATGCAGTTGAGGAAAAAAATGAGATAGTTGTAAAGAAGCATATGCAAGGATTCATTCAGAAAAATGATTTGCTGGGCCTCAGATGGCATAATCGTTCTTTTTTTATATTTAACAGATGAATAAGAGGTTATGAATTTTCATGGAGCTGAGAGATGTGCTGCTGAGTCAGAGGAGGGAAGAGCAAGAAACCAGGGCTCCCTGAGCGCCCCGGGGCCCAGCCTGCACAGTGTCCCGCCAAAAACACATGCAGAGTGAGCTCGGGTAAACCCCACTTGTGGGCTGAAAATTTATTTCCTGAGTGGTCTGGAAACTCCCCTGAGTGAAGGGTCCTTACCTTAGGCATCCTTGGAGCTCCCAGCCTGGGCCCTCACAGGAACTAGACCCTCTGTAACAGGAGATCAATAAAAGAAATTTATTTTCACATTTTGCTGCCATTTAACTCCTACAGCTGCTTTTTCTGGGATTGTTTTTTTTTTTTTTTTTTTTTTTTTTTATTGTGTGTGGTACATTTGGCTCCTCTGACTGATTGGTATAAAAGGAAGAAGACAAGATAAATCAAAACTTGAGGGTTGGGGACAAATTGCCACTCTCATCTGTTTATTTTTATTTGTCTGTTCTTATCTTTCAAACCATCTTAAGTATACAGTTCAACAGCAGCAATTATAGTTACATAGTTGTGCAGCTGTCATTCCTGTCCCTCTACATTCATTTTCTCAAACTAAAATTCTATACCCTGATTAAATAGTAAGTCCCCACTCCTGTATTTCCTAACTCCTCATGGCCATCACTGGCCTCTCTACCTGAGTTTGACTGCATCAGGTACCTGATATAAGTGAAATCATATGGCATTTGATCCCTGTGATAGGCTCCTTTCACTTTGCATGATGTCCTCAAGGTTCACCCCTGTTGTAGCACATGTCATGATTCCCTGCCTTTAAAGGTTGACCAGTACTCCATTCTGCTTACTCACTATATTTTGTTGATCCATTCCTCTGTCTGTGGAGAAGTGGGTTTTCCCTTTTGTTTGTTGTGAAGACTGCTGCTTCAGGTTTTGAATCCCCACATGCAATGCCAGCCTTGCCCCCAGGGCATGCTGGAATGGTAACTGAGACTGAACATGGTGGCACATGCCTGTAAGCCCAGCGCTTGGGAGGCTTAAAACAGGGGGATTACTATGAGTCTGATCTGTGTAGTGAGACCCTGTAGACCCTGTACATTAGAAAGAAAGAAAGAAAGAAAGAAAGAAAGAAAGAAAGAAAGAAAGAAAGAAAGAAAGAAAGCAAGCTGCTGCTGTAGGCAGAGTGGACAGACACACTGTCTTCTATGCCATGTGTAGTGAGAAGTACTTTTAGAAAACTTTGACATCTTTAAAGCACCTATGTATTGAAAATTCAGCTCATCAAATGAAGGGAAATGCTTGCAAATTGTATCTCTGATACAATCTTCTTATACATTTGAAGAATTTTTTTTTTTAATGTATTTTAGGGAAAGACCTACAGGGTGTTCAGGGTCTTACTACTAGAGCAGACTTGTAGTGATCCGCCTGTTTACAGGCTCCCAAGAGCTGGGATTACAGATGTGCCACCACACCCAGTCTCAATTGCCCTCTCAGGGCACCCCAGGGGCGGGGCCGGCCTGGAAGACCCAGGGATTGAAACTCCTGCCCCTGCACCTGCTTGCAGGTGCTTTAATCTGCTAAGCTATTTGCCAGCCCTTGAAGAATTCTTATAACTCAAAATTCTTAGAACAACAAAAAGACAAATAACCCAATTTAAAAATGGGAAGAGGATCTGCAGAGACATTTTTCCAAAGAATATGAGCAAATATGTGCATGAAAAAATGTTCAGTATCATTAGTCATCATATCCATGCAAATAAAAACAAGATACCACCTCACAGTAGGATGCCTGTGACTGAACAGACAGACAATAACTGGTGTTGAGGAAAATGTCAAGTAATCGGACCCCTGACAGTGCTGTTGGGAAGGCAAAATGGCGCAGACGCTTTGGAAAGCAGCCTAGCCCTTCCTCACAGTGTTTAGCACACAGGAGTCGCATGACCCAGCCATTCCACTTTTAATTCTATTATACCCATGAAAAATGAAAACTTGGCCACAGAAAATCTTACACACCTATGTTCATAGCACCATTATGCACAATAGCCAACAAAGTGGAAACCACTGGTTCCCTTCAATTGAGAGTTAAGTAAAATGTGGCATAGCTGTTTAAGGGAAGATTGGTGGTAAAACGTTTAAAGCATTGATACGTTCTATAGGTTGAATGAACCTCAAATAGGCTAAGAAGACAGTTACAGAAGACTGCTTATTGTATGGTTCTATTTCCGTAAGTTGCCCTGAGTAGACAAATTTATGGTGACAGGAAGTAGATTAGTAGTGAGGCTGGGGGGGGGGGGGCAGCTGGTGTGGGGAGGGAGGTAACTGCTAATAAATGGCTTTGTTTGAGATGATGAAAATGTTCTAAAAATTAGAGTGTTGTCATACACTAAATGTACCCAAACCACTGAATTCACTATGGATGAGCTTTCTGAGATGTAAATTATCTAAATAAATCTGTTTGGGGAAAACAACTGCAGCAGCATATTGCAGCACTCCACAGGATAAGGGTGTCATCATCGAAAGTATTTTTTTTCTAAACCTTAGTGAGACAGTATTTTGTAGTTTGCCTTTGGAGAAGAAATTAGGGAGTTTATTGTTGAAAATGCAGGGAGAAATGAAAATGTTTTGTATCTCAAGTTTATAAGAGTGAAACAAATTCTGGCAACAGCCACCCATTTTCTAAATCTGAGGCATGGCTGGGCATGGTGGTGCACACCTGGAATCCCGACACTCCGGAGGCTGAGGCAGGAGGATTGCTGTGAGGTCAAGGCCAGCCTGGGCGGCACAGCGAGACCCTGTCTCAAAAAGTTATAAATAAGTAAGTCAGCAAATAAAGCTGGGGCATATTTCTCTTTCACAAATGAGCACAGAATAAACAAAACTGAGCTTTGGGTCTGAGCACTTGAGCAGATTTAAGATTTTTGCTGTTTTCCTTAGCACATGACTCTCTTAGACCCTGCAGGTGAGGCCATTTGTACCCACATTGCTATATGTCCCGATTTTCTGTCTAGAACCAGTTGCTTTTCAGCATTTAACTTTCTTCTTCCTTGGTTCATGTTTCATTTCTGGTGCCCAACTGATCTTTAAAAACCTAGAACCTTTCTTTTCTCAGTCCAACGAGCCAGCTTTAGGCTTCTCAGTAAGTGTGGTCAGAGGCTGTGTGAGGAGATGTAGCTCAGTGGTAGAGAACTCACCTGGCGTGTGCAAGCCTGTGGATTGGACTCCAGCACTGAGGAAGAGGGGGAAAAAGGAAGGAGGAGGGGGAGGGGAAGGAGGAAGAAGAAGGACAGGAGGAGGGAGAGGACAGGGCAGGGGGAGGAGGGAAGGAAGAAAAAGAGGCTAAGTGAGAGATACGCATGTTAATCTCTTGAAAAGCTTTCACTTGTTACAGTAATTTAAGTCTGCAGTTCTGTTTACGTACACAACTCCTGGTCAACTAGCTTTCTTCTCATATGACTCAGGCCTTCTTCTCCTAGAGCGGGTAGATGAAACGTAAGGCCAGGCGCCAACGGAAAGCGCTTTCTACACAGCATCCTTGCTTTCATTATCTGTGCGTGCTGGGAGAACTGCACACCATCCGCGTAGGGCTGAGGGACCATGCTGCTTCCTCTCCGATCGACCAGGACATGGGTTTGCAAGCATGCTCACGTGACGTTAGTCGGATGACTCCAATCTCAGAGTGAAGGCGATGTCTGGGTTGTCCTCTTGCAGCTCTGTGAATAATATTCGTCAGTCTAAAATCTCCCACACATACCTCCACAATGGAAGTTCTGACTGTCTTTTCAGTTTTTTGTTGGCAGGTTTAATGAAAACCACCAGTCCTCTCAGGTGGTGAGACCACGAGGAAGAAGGTCCTGAGCTATACATGGGCTTTCTTCCATTTATTTAAAATGTTTTTATTTTTAACTGACACATCATAGTTGGGGTAGTGTGACATTTCGGCATGTTTCCACGGTGAGTAATGGCCAGGTCAGGGCACCATGAGTATTGTATTAGATGTGTATCATATTTTTGTGCTGGAAACATGTAAATCCTTTCTCCTAGTTATTATAAAATATACGCTTAACTGTTGTTCACCATAGTTATGCTGATGTGCTATAATTAGTTGTTCCTCCTACCCAGCTGTGTGATCATCTCTCTCCCTCTCACCTCTCCCTTCTCAGGCTGTAATAACCACTCTTCTCTTCTTTTTTGAGAACAATTTCTTAGCTTCCACCCATAAGTGAAAACAGAGAGTGTTAATCTTCCTGTGCCTGACTTGTTTCCCTTGGTGGTATGTTCCTATTCCATCTATACTGATGTAAGTGGCAGAATTTCATTCTTTTTAATGGCCAGATAGTTTTCCATTGTATATATAACTGACATTTTCCTTCTTCATCTATTGATGGGCAGGCACCTAGATTAGCTCTGTATTGTGGCACCTGTGAGTTGTGGTGCCGTGGATGTGCTCATGTGTACAGACATTTAAGGTGAGGATTCCTCTCCCTCCTGTCTTGTTTTGCACGCTACACATAAGATGATTTCAGTTGGCCATGAAGAACGTAAGAATTCTTCCCAAATTCCTGTGTTCTTTTTCATCAGAACAAGGATGTGGAATCTGTGCTGTGGCAGTGTGGATGATAAAAGCTTAACTTTGACTTGAGCAAGATGAATTTTAGAGCTGAAGGGACCAAGGTCATGAGAGAAGGTGATGTCAGTGTCATTCTCAGCTAGTGCGGGCTGAGGAGCCAAATAGCTTTACATGTCATCCTAGAGCTCCTTGGCCCTCTAACATGGGCTGAACTACTGAGAGCTCCGGCTGTCTCCTCCCACCTAAGCAGTGGGGCCCTTGCCTGCTAAGTCAGGAAAGCTGGGCTAGAGGCTTGGCCCGACTTTGACTTTTGTGGGTGCCAGGTACTGAGGGACACTTGGATGTGTGTGTGTATGTGTGTGTGTGTGTGTTGGGGGGTAGTTTTGGTTGTCACAGCTACAGGTCCTGTGTATTTTTGAACTATATTTGATTTCAAAATAATAAAACTTGCATTATAGATATTAATTATAAAAGAGAGTGGTGGCCCTTTAACACTGAGATCACTGATGTGAATCGCTGGGCTTTTTGAGCCATAGTTGACCTTTTTTCTGAAATGGAGATGATGCCTGGCCTGCCCATTCCTCAGAGTGACTCTGAGAACCAGTCTGAGTGTTTCCTCAACTAAGCTGCCAAGTGGGGACTATCTGGGGCTAGCATAGCACTTGTGAGGGTGATGTGTGATCTCATATATAAAGCAGAAGTGTGTACCACATCAATGATTTCCTCCTGGTCCCCAGCCCGCTGAGTTACTGTTGCATGGTACGTAGGCACTGGGTTCCACCTTCCAGCCCAGCCCAGCCCAGCCATGCCCACTCTGCAAGCATGCAAGCATTCTCACTGGTGCAGATGTCTTCTCTTTCTGTGGTTTCCTCCAGGTCGTTTCTTCTTGGAGCGTTTGGTTATCTTCCTGAGCAGGCACCGTGTACGGCTCCCCAGATGCAAGTCCTTCAGGCTTCGCAGGGGCTACGCAACTGGTAGGTATCAACAGCGGTTGCTCTTCTGCACCCTGGAGACATACTTTAGGTTACGATCAGCCAGCAAACTGGAGTCTTTCCTTCCTTGAGTGCTCATAACCACCCAAGCCATAAAGCTGAATAGCTATAGATTTTACAACAGAAAAGGGCTCTGGGGAGTTACTCTTTATTGTATGTAATAGGTGTATTGTATACTTTGTGTCTTTGTCCTTCTCATGGTAATATTTAAAGAATGTGAAGTATGGATACCCACGTATTATGGGCAAGGAACCTAAGACAGATGTTAAATCATTTGCCCACAGTCATTTATCTTACAGTAGTAGAGGGATTCCTTTTATGTTTGAAACCTGTGTTCCACTATTTCATTCTGCTTCTTAAGGGAAGTGAAGCTCTAAAGATCACCAGAAAAAAAAGTCTGAGGCAAAGAAATCTGAAAGAGTTTGTTAAATTTAATAGAATTTATGCAGTGTGGTTCTTTCTAAAGAAGCACAGCCAAGGCGGGGGTCCTGAGCAGGACCGTTGGGGGCCACAAGTGACACTGATGTGGGGAAGAGAAACTCCCAACCTGAAAGATACCTGGGACAAGTTCATGTTCTCTAAAATTGAAGAATGAATTTAGGAACAACAGAGGTTAAGAGCAAAATATATTTAACAGGGGAAAGAAAGTGTCTGTCCAAGGGGACCGAAGGGGACCTGAGTGGGTTGCCAATGAATCTGCCTTTTCTAGGAGTTTTATAGACCAAAACTATGAGGTAAGGTAAGTCTAAAGTGGGAAACACGGAAACTCACACATGAGATAGGACAAAACTATGGCCAACCAATAAGATTACAAGCACAAATGCTCAGGTAAAATTGATTAAATTGGGATCAAACAGGGAAGTGAGTCATGTGACAAGTGGGTATGAATACAGAACAGGGGCTCAAGGAGACTGCTACTTATTAAGATATCAATTCCTGATGTCCATCGGTAGAGAGGTGTGTGGCTGTATTTGTTTACTCTTTTGTCCAGAGGTCTGGACCTCAGCAGAGGTATCTCCCACATTTGCAGGGTATCTCCTCTTCCTTCCTGGCTCCTTGAGGGCCTATCCCTGTCTGACTGCCTAAATTATTTCTGTCTAACTCAGCTGCCTACAGTATTCATACCAAGCCAGGGCATTATCAAGATGCCAGAGAAGGGGAGAGAGGTTTTGCCCTTAGATTCGTGGAGAAAGCCTGAAAGACACCCAGAGTACAGTGAGTAAATCTGAGTAACTTTTTGTCAAGTGTGTGGCCCTGGGGTTGGATCGGGACCAAATCTCAACTTTGTGCTTCACTGGCTTGTGGGAGCTCGAGCAGCTGTCTCAGCTCTCCTCTCTGTGCCTCAGTTTCTGCATCTGTCACAGGTGGCGATGACAACAGAAGTGGTCCTCCAGGATAGCTGTGTGAGGTAGAAAAGATAACGCATACAAACACTTAGCCCATGTCTGGCCCATAATAAGGGCTCAGGAGGCTTTGACAGTGGTTGTTATCGTGGATGCCAAGGAAAGTGTTGCTCAGGTAGCTTCAGAAATCCCTACTGCCGGGCAAGGCCTGCAAGTTGCTGGCTGGGGGCCATCACAGCCACCTGATGCATGATGTGATTGCTCCTTCCCTAACTCCATGGAGGGCCCAGAGCTTGAAATGGAGCTCAGTGGCACAGTGTCTCGTATGCACAAGGCCCTGGGCTTCCTCGTTGGCACAAAAAAATAAAGCTTTTATTCTGCAGCGAGTCCATCTGTAGACACCCCAGGCTTTAGAGCCAGGCCTTACCCTGTAATAACAGTCACAGTCTTCTTGATACAAGATGGGCTGAAAGACATGGAAGGATTTTTGTTATTAAAACTAAATAGCAGTACATTGCTCTTCCTCTAAGAATCTCTGGAATAAATTGATTTCTAAGGCAGGGTTTGCAACTAAGTGCTAAGCTCCTCACTGTTACCTGAAAGGCCCTTGTGGAACCCTAGAGAAGCATGAATAGTTTATAAAGGCTTCATATTTGCCAATTGCCAGCTTAATACAGTCAGACTTGCCAGCTTTCAGAAAAGAGCTCCATTATTAACTGGGAGAGGTGTGGGCCTAGAGGCATCTCTTTGGCAGGCAGAGTTGCAAACACCAAAGGCTCAGCCTGGAGAATTTCAGCCTGTTCCTCACCTCCTTATTTGGACCAGCCTCGAGCAATTGTCTATTTCTTTTCCTTCCAAGTGTGGATGGGAGCCAAGGACCACCTGCTTGGGAGAAAGGTTGCTAGTGTCTGTGCAGCTTAGGAGGAAGGGCCCTCCTCCTTTTTCCCTGGGAGTGGGGGGGGTGACCTGGGGAGAATAGTGGGAGAAGAGGTGCCCGACTCACCTAGGTGGGCTCCATTTAAACAGTGGAGTCTCATTGTGTCCCTTGGGAGTGTCAGCTGTACTTGCTGGCTCAGTTCTAGTTGCTAGAAGTTAAGGAAGTGGTGATAGACTTTGGCATCCAGATCTTAAGACACCCAAGGCTTGTACTTGTCTTGGATTAGTAGCCCTGAGGGAGCCAGCTGCCCTGTGAAATAGCTCTTCAAGAGAGTGAAGTGTCTTGGCAGTAGATCTTCCAGCCCCAGACAAACCTGCAGGTACCCTCAGGGTGAATTACTAGCACTCTCCATGTTACAGTTTCTTCCTTTACAAAATGGGGACAATAGCAGATTCCACCTCCATGACTTGTGGGTACCTGGTCAGAACAGGGGCCTCCAGAAACAGGTAGCTGTTAGTGTTGGTCCTATATTGGCACCTGACCTGATTCTCTGTTCTTCTCTCATTTTCTCCATGAGTTATTTTCTCACTGTGAAAACCTGGTAGAGAACTGCTAGTAGTAACCGCAGGTGCAGGGTACAGCCGCTCTTCCTACTGAAGACAGTTCCACACTGCCCCGTGACGGGGTCGCTCCTGGGCTGATGCCCACAGACTTGATAAGAATGGGGTGGGGCCGCCCAGGAAGGCTGAATTAGAAAACAGAAGAGCATTGGAGAATCTGTTGTTCGTTTTTGCTCTCCGCTGGCCTTTCCAGCACAAGATAACCTGTTTCTTCACCTTTGATTTGCTGTAGGTAGTGAATAGTTCACATTACCATATCTTTTTAGCACATGAGAGCCACTTAAAAGGCAGAAGGAGCATTGCCGTGTGAACCTCTTCCAGATATCTGGAATGTAGGTAATGATTTGAGACATTTTGATTTTAAGACTAGAACGTAGGTTATTTACTAGAACACACATTGTCAGGAGACATTAAACGATGTTGGCAGGCTGTACGGGAGAGAGAAAGGGAATGCGATTGTTTCTGATTAAGGTTCTAATCCAAGTTCCAGAATTTACAAGCTATAAAACTGCCCAGCTGTGGCCCCAGCTGTTTCCCCCAGTGGCTGTTTGTTCTACTCCATGTAGATGACAACAGCAAATACCAGAGAATCTTCTTTGTTGCTTCCACCTGAACCAGGATACCACAAATCTCATTCTACCCTATCTTCCTGCTCTTTGGTGCTGGTGCATCTACACATGTTTATTAGGTACTTATAGTCAAGCAGCACTGGGTGCTGGGACTGCACCAACAAATGAGTCTCCTCTGCCCCCAGCAGACTCTGAGGGCTGATGAATGGGGACCTGCACGTGTGGCAGGTGGGTCTCAGGAAGCTCTCCAGTGCGGCATTATTGGGTTAAATTTCTCTTAGCATAAATTCTGGGCCAAATTCGGCCCCTGGTGCCTACATCTTTCCAGTTGGTAGGTCTGGACACTATGATGCAGTCCAGTGTCATGTGTACACTCAGCTTTGCTGTGCCAAGGGAAAGTTGGGCCTTGCTCTTCTGCTGTTGAAACATCAATTAGTTATGTGTGCAGCTGTCAACATCATGTGAGCCCCAGTGAATTCAGTTTAATTTAAATTTAATTCTTCTTCTGCTGAAACTGAGTGGGAAGGACAGCCAGATCCAGTTGGTATGGGCCCAAAGCACCAGGCCCAACAGATTTAGTGAGGCAGTAGGGACTGTCCCTTTAGTAAACATAAGCTAGGCCAGAGACCTTAGAATTGGAAGAAGACAACTTGTTCCTGTAGCTCAGTGTATTTCTTTTTATTTCTTAAGAAGATCCATCCAGGCTCAAGTCAACAACTTCTGACATTGCCAGTCCTACAGACAACTCACTACTATTATGGACTACTGGACTATATTGAATTATTTTGCTGAATTCATTTATCTACACTATTTAAATGGCAATGGAATACCTGTCTCTGTCAAAACTAAGCAAAAAAGGGGATATAAATGAAGGGCCATTTTGTATCTGCATATATAAAATAGTTATGATAGATATACAGCTACTTTCTTTTAATTCAATGAGAAAAAAGATTTATACTGAGAGTGTTTGGACAGGATATCATGTCTGTATCTTGTATTATGAATAACTACTATGAAGATAATAATATGCAATGTATTAATTATTGAAACTGTCCTACTAATCAGTTTTGAAACTGTCTCATTGCTATTTGTTTCTCAATGAAATTAATAAAAAAGAAAATCCATCCCATTCAACCCACCCAGCCATTCACCTACTGTAAGTGCCTGCTGTATCCCAGAAGTAGCACAGAAATAAAGGAAGTATCTCAGAAGAAAGCTGTGAGCCGGAAGAAGAAAACTAACAGTTATATAATGGTATTATAGATTTTTAAACATTGCATTCACTCTTGGAAGAAGGAGATCAGCATTCCTAAACAGCCGGTATTAGGGGTCGCTGGATAACAGTGGCTCTGGAGAGCATTTAGAATACTTGTAAGTGTTCCAGTATGTCTCCATTGGCTAAGTAATTCCACTTGCAGGACTTTATCTGGAGGATATGATGAAAATGTGCACAAATGTACAAGAATACTTGCTGTCATTAAAAAAAAAAAAAAAGGTAAGCCAAGGAAACAGGTGAAGTCTTCAGTAGTAGGGCACGGATTAGATACAACCTTGGCTGGCAGTACAATGAAGTACAATATCTTGAATCAGTGGACTTTATTTTTCTTTGTTTTTCTGGTTTGTCCTGACAGGGCCTTGCCCTATAGTTCAGGCTGGCCTTGAACTCACCATGTAGCCCAGGCTGGCCTTGACCTTGTGGCGATCCTCCTGCCTCTGCCTCTCGAGTGCTGGGATGACAATAGCATTCCACCATACCTAGAAAAACATTGTATTTTGGAAGAAAGTTAAGCGACCTATTATGTATTGATGCTAAGATGCTAAATGAGGAATAGGTCACACATCTATAAGAATAGAGCAATTTTAGTTTTGTATAATGAATATGTGCATAAAAGCAATGTTGACTGTGGTTGTCTCAAGGATATTTAATCTTCAGTTTGTGTTCTTTGTAGACTGCCAGGTTTTCTACAAGGAAAATACACTACTTTTTTCTTTTTCCTGCAGAACTGGGGATTGAATTCAGGCCCTTGCACTTGCCAGGGACGCACTTATCCCACTGAGCTATCTCCCTGGTCCAATGCACTACTTTTGTACTTATAAAAAGCCATTAACAAGAGGCATGGTGCAGTCGTCTTTTGGCTAAGGGCCATGGCCAGTGTTGGGCAGGCCTAAGACAGAGTGGACTTCCCACCCGCTTGCCATTGGTGTTGTTCATTCCACAGTTACCACCCTTTGCACTTATGGTGGCCTCAGACAGGAGCCTCAGAGCCACAGCTGAGGAACCATTTGTCCTGGAGTTGCTGATCTGCAGCAAAGAAAGCCAAGCAGGCCAGCACACAGAAGTCTGAGTAGTGACAGATGTCATGGAGAACTCCAGCCCAGTGTCTTCAGAGGTAGGGTTCAGGAGTGATCTCTGAGGAGCTGGTGGCCAGGGGAAGAACACACAGAAAGAGCCAGCATGTGGGAATACACTGGGCTTGTTGGGGAAGACAGGCAGCAAGCAGAGGTGTGAGGCGCCCTGGAGAGTGAGGTATGTAAGAGCCAGGCCATGCAAGTTGTGCAGGTTGTGTCAAGACTGTGGATTTGCTGTGGGGCAGAAGTGGCCGGAGGCTTTTACACAGGTGTGACATGAGCTGCTGCCCTTTCAAAGCAACAGTGAATAGGGCTGCTCCCCATAGTGCTTCAGGGCTGGCTCTAGGCCACTCAGAGGGGTTAGCGGGTGCCTTCCCCAGGTGCAGGGCAGCTTCCGCAGCCTCCCCCACCCACTTTCGCTGCTCTTGGCTTCTGTAAGCCCAGGATGTGTCCTTACTCTGCTCTACTAGGGATATGAGGCCTGGGGAGGCCAGCTGGGGACTTGGCTCTGCTCTGAGTGCCTCAGTCCCAGGTTTCAGTTCCACAGGGAGGCACTTTCCTTGTGATGTCCCTGCTTGTTTCTCCAGGTTGTCCTTCTCCCTGGCCGTGCTATGGTAAAGAAGTACCTGTTACCCTCACCTCAGTGAGATAATTCTGGTGTACCATAGTGTGTAGTAGGAACTCTGAAAACCCACCCTCGTCGTGCTTTGGTCTGGGAAGGTCTGCTCATGGCACAGGAGGGTCAGGGTGTGGTTCCAGGGGGCCTGATGAGGCTGAGGTTGCAGGGAATTCACAGAATAGACTCGGACAGCCCTGGCTTGAGGAGCACTGGAGGGCATTTCTGCAGCTGTTCTCTGGTCCAGGCCTGCCCACCCCCTGTCTCCCAGACTTTGGAAAGTCTCAGGAATGACTTACATCCATCTCTGCCTTCCCCATGGCCCTGAACCCAGAAAGAGATTTAACTTAATTTTCACAAGACCTCTGGAACAAATGAACATGTCCAAAGAAGAGGGAGTGCAGTCGCAGTGCAGCCACGAGGGGCCGAGACTATGAGTCCTGGGTGCTCCACACTCTGCTAGCTGTTGCCAGCCACCCTTGAATAAGCTACTACCTATGTCTGTGTGCCCCAATATCACTGGTGAAATGAGATCCACCTAGTGCCATCTCCTTCTAGTTGTAAGCATTAGCTGAGACAATGCACGATGCCCGACACAATGAAAACAAACAAAAACATAATCGTGGAAATTGGAATGCAAACAGGACATTTGGTCACAGGACTTATCATCAAACAGGGGTGACAAGCAGTTGTGTGGTTATGTTCTAAAAGTGAGTCCTGTTTCAGAAATACTTGCTGGTGCCAGGAATATTTCTCAGTGGCACAGGGCCTGCCTGGAAAGCATGAGGTGGGGGCTGCTGGAGGCTGGGGATAAGCATGTGTTAGTCATTATTTCAGCTGGGTACTAGTTACACCGGAATCCATTCGTTGCATTTTCTCTTATTTGAAATTTTTATAGTACAGAGTTTAAAGTTCAAGTACAAAAAAAAATCCTGGCAGAGGAACTACATCAAATATCTCTGCAGGTTTTTTCCTTCTTGGGAAGCAGGCTCATGCCGATGCTGCCCTTCTTGAAGCTGTTTCAGGCAGGTCAGCCTGGGGCCACCTGCCAACTACGAGCAGCTCTGTTTTCTACAGGCAGCAATGAGGATGCGTTCCTTAAGGACTTTTAAATTACACCTTGTACTTTCAGAGGTGTCTTCTGTGGAGATGTACTTGTTTGCCAGCACAGCTTTAGGCTGGATTTGAGGCTTTTAAATGCTAGATCAGAGTCTCACTAAAATAGCATCTCTTGTGGGAAGTCGAAGGGCATCATGGGAGAAGAGAGAGCAGAGCGACCCAAGCTTTCATCAGCTTCCTCACTAACAAGCTGAGTGACTGTGTGTGTCAGGCAGTTCCTTAGAGCTTTGGTTTCCATTGGGCTAATTTCTCTTGTCCCTATAATTCTAAAATATTTTTCTTTTTTTTCCAGACAGGGTTTCACTACATAGTGCAGACTGGCCCTGAACTCACTATGTATCCCAGGCTGGCCTTGAACTTGTGCCACTCCTCCTGCCTCAGCACCCCAAGTGCTGGGATTACAGGTGTGCACCACCATGCCTGAGACAAAATAAAATTCTAATAACTTTCTTATTATTCATGTTCATGGAGACTATCAGAAGCGTGTAGAAGAACATAGACACAAACTTCACCACTGTTCTACCTTTGAGAAGAAAACTTTGTGAATATCTGCATTATTATTAAGAGTTAAAATCCACAGGTGCGCAGTATATACTTCTATTCCCTTTGAGGGGCTGAGGCAAGAGGATTATACTTAAGCTCAGCCTGAACAATTTAGTGACTTAGTGAGATCTTGTCATAAATCAAAAATGAGAAAAGGACTAGGAATGTAAGTTAGTGAGAAGATCCTGTGTTTAGTGCCCAGTATCTCAGAAAAACAGGAGGTAGAAAGAGAGAGAGAGAGAGAGAGAGAGAGACAGAGACAGAGACAGAGAGACAGAGACAGACAGAGAGACAGAGAACAAGAGAGAGACACACACACACACAAATAGACACACAAAGATAGAGGGACAAGCAAGAAGTCACATAGCATACTGGTGTGTAGTTAATCCATGGACTACTAGAGTGACGCCCTGGCCCTGTCTTGGTAGTTTGCTGCTAAACACCATCTTACAAATTTACAGGAAAACTCTTCCCATGAGAGACAGAAGCCTTCTTCCAACTATCACTAAAATCTGCTGAGTTTCAATGTCATTTGTGAGGTTATCTTGCCCACTTTTGAAGAGATTCTTTGTGATCTGATGATGTGCCGAGGCCATTTTTTAGGCCAGCTAGGAAGGAATTGGATAGAAAGCTCTTAAACCAGACTCTGCCCAAGATCTTTCTTTTTCTGCCAGCCTCGAAGGCATCAGTGGTCTTCAAACTGCCACGGCCACGTCTGGTGGAGGCATAAGGAGCAACACCACAGCCAGAGTGGGAAGCTGCTGGGGGAGAAAGCTTTAGAAAGAAAGGAGAGCTGGAAGCTGCCTTTTCTCCCTGGACAGTTCACCTAAGGATAGGGCAGGAATCCTAGCAGTCTGACCTTCTGTGACAGAAGGCGGGGAATGGAGGGAAACAAGGAGGGCAGTGAGGATCCTAGGGGACCCTGGTGTATAAAGTTTTTCCATCGCACCCATTTGCCTTCATTCAGCCTGTCAACAAGGCTACATTAATTTGTGGCACTTTCCCTCTTGTGTATTTTGTTCCTGGCACTTTGGACTCTGTCTTGCACTTCCCTGCTTTTAACTGGACAGGGAGATGTGTGACCTTCCATTGCGGGGAGCGGCTGAGCTGGAGGTGGACCACGTGTTAGGGGCTAGAGCAAGGCTGGCCTGAGGGAGCTGTGTGAACGAGCTGTGTGGACCACAGCAGAGTCTGTCCTGCAGGTGTCTGCCGTGGTGCCCTCCTTGAACCGCAGCACAGTTAGCTCAGAGAACGTTTCGCTTTCAGTGTTCTCAACAAGACACTGAGGCCTGGCACTTTGGACTCTGTCTTGCACTTCCCTGCTTTTAACTGTGTACAAATAAAGACTCAGACCACACTGGGCTGTCACTGCCTCCGCATCAGAGAGGTCAGGTCCACCCAGTCCCAGCTTTCCTTTCTCTTAAGTGTGTGTGTACTTTTCTCTTAATCTTCTGACATCCCCTCCCATGACCCTGCTGGCTTAGAGGGTCCTTAGCACACAGCCCACCTCTCCACCTCGGCCTCGTGGCGAGGTTGGCGCCCATAGCTGACTTGGTAGAGTGCATGTCCCGTGTTGCGCTTGCCCTCCCGAGTGTAGCATCCCTAGCTGCCTCCAAATGAATGGAAGATCAGTTGGAATAGTAAATATTTACTTTATTCTACCACCAACTTTGGAATTTGTTTGAGCTTAGTGTAGATGAATATTCACAGCCATAAAAGAAAAGGTCCTTACCTCATCCCTATAGATAGAATTTGCCTTCCAAGTGCAGAGAAGAGACATGAAAGAAGAAATAAATATTGATGGCATGTGTTTACAGTTTCCTAGGTCCCCAGAAATTCAGGCCTGGCCACCTGTAACTTATTTTGATATTACCCAGAAATAGAAATTTGGATATTACCCAGAAAGGCAGTTGGAAAATGAGAATCAGATCAAATCCAAACAAAATCTGAAAACAAGGCAAACATTAATTTTGGCTTATATTTAGAAAAGAAAGCTCAAAATCTGCAATAGAGGTGGACACTGCAATTCAAGCTTCCTCTTACATGGGGCATAGACGACAGGGAGCCTGGGTTTCCTGGCGCTCCTCTTGGAAGGGCAGGCCCAGGATAGCACGCTAGCCATCTGCGCATGCGTACAGGCTGGGGCGGGGGGGGTAGGGAGGTTGGGGGGGAAGGGGTCACATGTTTCAGTGCATGAGGAGGAGGGTTGAACCAAGACAGACGTGAGCATGTGAAAACAAGAGTTTTCTTCAGAGAAACATTTCTAGGGAGCTATGGGAAGAGGGAACGAGAAGCAGGAAGCCTCCGTCTCCTGGGCAGAGGCAAGAGGTTGCTTTTCTTTCTCTTCAGCTCTTGTTCACCTACTTACACTGCTTTTCTGCAGTTCTCTGAAGGAGCCAGGCTCGGTCCCCCCCTGTCCTTACCTCCGCCTGGAGCGCGCCCCGCAGGCCTTCTCTCTCTGACCTCCTGGCCACTTTCTCCCAGAGGCCGCAGCCTCAGGCACGCCTGGCCTGAACCTTCCTGCTGCTGCACTTCGCTGTGACAGCTTGCGTTTGTTTTCCTTTACAGCACGTACCAAATTTGTTTGGTCTATTTGTTTGTTTTTTTAAAAAAATAACTTTATGTTTTAGTTATATAATTATTGCTTATTTGCCAGGATTTGAATGGAAAAGAAAGTAGGTGGTAGGTGTGGTGGAAAGAACATGCTTCAGTGATGTGTGAACATCGAATCTGTAAGGAATAAACAGCTACACAGACTCTGTTTTGGTAAAGTATTTCTTTGGGTCAGAAAGGAACTATTTGTTAAATTACCCATTACTGTATGTGGAAGCCTTGCTTGCTGGTGTTTTAAATGTGCAGTGATGCTGATAACTAGTAGAAGTAAAATCATTGAAATTCTCAAATTATGGAGATTTTATGAGTCACTTGAATACTATAACATTAGAATATTGCTTTTAGAGCTACAGATTTATCCTCACGATGTTTTTTTTTTAAGAGATTAACAATAGTTGTTAGATTGCATATTGTTATCTTCAAAGTAGTTCTTCAGATTACTGGGTATTGGTATATAAAACTGAGTTTTTTAAAAAAGGCATTAGCTGTTCCTTTCAATAAGCCAGAAGAAACTAGTAGTACAGTTATTTTAGCTAATATATATATATATATATATATATATATATATATATATATATATATAATTTATTTATTTCCCCCTGTTCTTCTTTCTTTCTTTTTCCCTTTCCCCCATCCCAGGTGTCCTTTCTTTTTGAGCAGTTTCTTTCTTTCCACAACATCTATTGTACCATTCAGATTTTATTTTGTCTTTCGATTTCTTACATTAGGGACACAATAGGATGTTTACACTTGCTGGTCTGATTTATTTCACTTGTAAGTATGGTTTCTAGTTGCATCCATTTACCTACAAAAGCCTCGAGTTTATCTTTCTTCGTAGCTGAGTAATATTCCAATGCATAAAAACACGATATCTTTTTCATCCATTCCTTGGTTGGTGGGCACTTGGGTTGCTTCCAAGATTTAGCTATGACAAATTGTGCTGCCATATACATGGGTGCACATATAGCACTGTAGTATGTTGCTTCCAATTTTTCTGCAAAAAAATACCCAGGGGGAGAATAGCTGGGTTAAATGGGACCTCCAAGCCTATATTTCTGAGGAATCTCCACACTGATTTCCAGTGGTTGTACCAGTTTACACTCCCTCCAGTGCTGGAGAAGGGTTCCTTTTTCCTCACAGCCTCACCAGCATTTGTTAGAGGTTCATTTATGGGGTGAGATGGAATTTCCGTGGTGTTTTAATTCCCATTTCTCAAATGTCCAGTGGCGTTGAAATTTTTCATATATTTATTTGCTGTTTGTATTTCTTCATCTGAGACATGTATGTTCATTCAGATGCCCATAGAATCTTTGAATTTTGAGGACCTGATTTTTTAAAATTCCTTATATGTTCTAGATAGAAGTCCTTTGTCTGAGGGACAGTTGGCTATTTTTTTTTCTCCAATTCATGGGTTTTCTTTTTACTCTATTGGTGATTTATTTTGATGTGCAAAGATTCTTCAACAAGATGAGATCCAGAAGTACCTGCCCATGTGTGGCTGTACATGAATGTATTCCATACAATCATACACATCCCATAATGCACACAAACGCGACCCATTCCTTTGGCTACAACACAAACATAACTTGTGTGGCTGGTTGCTTAATGCATGTTTCGGCACTGTGAGGGCCGCTGTACCGGAAGTAACATGCGTGTTGTGTCTTTCCTTTGGTTGTGTATTGTACTTAGAACATGTCAAGTGTCCAGTGAAGGTACAGAATGGACAGGGAAGCCAAGACATTGCGCATCAGTGTGCTCTGCCTCGGCCTGCTCTAGGAGTCAGGCAGGACCTGCCTGAGATGAACTCAGTTGGGGCCCGGGTGTGAAAGTAATTTATTTTCAATTTACTTGTAGGCCCTCTGATTTTATCAGAGGAAAGCTTGGCAGGTTGACCACAGTGGCACTTTCCAGTCTCTCTGGTCTGCTCTGAGCTGAGCCTCAGCAAGCAGCACTGTCTCCCTAGGATATAACATCCTTTGTGGGCTGCCATTAGTGTATGGCAAGTGATACAGATTTTTCCTTTAGAAAAGTGACTCCAAACTTCCTTTTAAAACAAGGCTGTTTATGTTTATTTGCTTGCTTATTTATTTACTTATTTGATCCTCCTGTCTCAGCCTCCCTAGCACTGGGCTTGCAAGCGTGCACCACCATGGCCGGTTTCGGTGGCTGCTACAGTGCCTCTGGGGTTCTGGGGCTGGCACGACCTGCAGTACTGCAGATTAAACTCAGGTCTTTGTGCTTTCCAAGCAGGTGCTTAGACCACTGAACTATTGCCCCAGCACCTGAGTATGTTTGTTTAATAAAAACATGTCAAGGCAATAACAGTGGAGTTATGATAAGACAGTAGTTCTTGAGGAGTCTGAAGTTTTGGAACTATGGAACCACTTAGCTGCTATGCAGGGGTAGGAGACAGCTTTCCTCCTCCCTCGGCTGCCCTCTTGCTTGCTGCACTAAGATTGTGTTTCTGGGTCCAGGGGCAGTGGTGGCCAAGAGCCACTTCCAAGTGGTGCAGATCCATGACAGAGGATATGTGACAAAGACAGGTTTTCATAAAGCTAAATTTACTTTCTGATAGCGTGTCTCTTTTGATAGTAAGTGTACTTTTCCAAAGTAGATGGTGATCGAAAAAGAAAATCCCTCAGCTTGACAAAATACAGTGTTGACAGCCCTATGCTGTGCTTCTCTTTTCCTTCTATGGGGATTGTGGTCTGGGGAAGACTGTTTTGTTGGCCTTCTAACCCAAACCTGGAGCCTGCTCTCGTAGAGACCTCTGTGGGCCTTGCCATATGAACAGTGGAACTAATAGTTCTAGGTAAAATTTTGTTTGTTTCCTGTGTGAACAGTAATAGCAAGCATGCGTGCATGCGTGTGTGTGTGCATACATGTGCACACACATTTATTTTCTTGTCTGATGCAAATGCGCATGTGTTCCACCGTGCTTTCCATTAAAAGGATTTGTATACTGCTTTCCATTCATTTCAGATAGGCTTTCCAAGAGCCATATTTGTAATGAAAGGATGTATAAATGATAGATGTGGCCACAGGCGCATGAGACATGCAATAGCAGAGAGAGGTGGGGTGCATGTGTAGGGACTTCCTCCTCTGGATGCAGGAATGGATAGGAGGCGTCTGGGAGTGGTGGGCGTCCGTGGCAGCATGAGCTTTCAAGGGCAGTGGCCTCCCTGGCTCCTGAGAGTAGTCACGCTACAGTTTGGGGAGAGAGGTGAGTAGGAGTCAGCAGCGGAGAGACAGGCCGGGCCTGTGTGGGGCTTCCAAAGGCCAGGTGGTGCCCGGCATGAGGAGGCCGCTCTTCCCAAGACGTCACCCCAAAGGGAGGGCAGCCAAGCTGCGGTGCTGGGCAGTGGCCTCCTTTGTGTCTGGGCTTAGTGCGCTTTGCATGTGTGCAAAGCACACATCTTACCACTGCTAAGATGAGATACCTGGCTCCTGGAGCTTAGCGCAGGCTTCCGGCCCTTAGAGGGCCTGCTCCTTGGCTAGCTTGACCAAAGCCAGGCCAGTGAGGTGGAGAACGCAGCACAGAAGCTGCTCAACTCACAGGAGCCAGAGAGCAGAGGGAGGAGGGGTCAGGGGCAAGAACCTCCCTTCCAGGGCACACTCCCAGCCACCTGCTCCAACCAGCTTCTCCTCCTAACAACACGTTCAGCTCCGAGCTTATTGGGCGAATCCGCTTGAGAGTACAAAACCCCGTGATCCAGTTTCCTTCCTCACATGGGAGATGTTGGGGTGACATTTGGCATCTAACTGTGACATTCTAGAACCCAAACCGGAGGCTGAGACTCTTAGGCTCCTCTTAGAGGTTCAGCAGACATAGTACAATTTCAGTTTTAGCAACAGCCTGGTTAAAAGCACCTCAGGGACCAGATACTTAAATGGCTTAAGCTGGTTGTCACCCACCATGGTCTTTTACTTTGGTAGTATTGTTGCTGTGTTCAGTGTCATCTGTTACCATGTAGGTGAGCAGATAATCTGTGCGTGCTCATACAGCCCCAAAGCAGTGGCTGCTGTTATTGTTCAAATCTGGGCTCAGTACCTTCACCAAGTCTTTTGTAGCTATTGATGGGGACCTTGCTGTATGAGCAGGATGGGTCTCTGTCCACTCATGCACACAGCTGGCGATTCCGTGGGCATCATGCCCATTACACCAGAAGAAGCAATGTAAGAAAGCAGATGCAGGGCATAGTGAGGTACGGCTATAATCCCAGCACTCTGGAAGGCTGAGGTAGGAGGATCATGAGTTTGAAGTCTAACCTGAGCAAATTAGCAAGATCCTGTGTCAAAATAAATAAAAAGGGCTGGGGCTATAGCACAGTGCCGAGGCCCTTGGCTCAATCCCAGTGCCATGGGGGAAATAAGGAACAGTGTCCTGAGGAGCCGTATGAGCAGGACTCTGAGGGAGTGGTCCCACACTATGGGCCCAGGGGGGTGTGCCAGGCTGAGAAAGTGAAAGAAGGGTGGAAGAGATGGGAGTGGGTCTGCTTGGAGAAGGGACCCCGAGGGGCACATCCCCAGCCAATCTCACAGCGCTTGGCTAGCGTGGTAGCAAAGCTGTTCCTGGCATTTGCTGTGCACAGTGGTAGGAGTAGATGGCACCAAGGATGGCACACCAGTGCCACAGGGCTGTGGGGACAAGCCAGCAGGCGTTGTGGTGGATAGCTTAAATTTGTCCCTTAAATGCCTTTGTAAGAAGAAAGTTCTGGGAGATACGGATCCACAAACTGTTTGACAAATAACTGAGTGAATGCTGTCCACACAGAAGGGAATGCAGTTTTCTCGAAGCCCCGTAGTCGACAGAACTCTGGTTTTACTGCTGCCAGTCAGATTTGCTCAGCGTGACACTGTGAAGAGAGCACCCTCTGTAAAGGGCGTCGAAGGGCAATCTTCCTCCGGTGCCCAAAGCCAGAGGCTTTGTGTCCCTAGAGCAGAACTCGGCTGTGCCGCTGCGCTCTTCTCCTAGTCTGCCAGCAGATGGAGATGGTGCTGTTACCAACTTGGTGCCCTAAATCCACACATGATACAAATTCCTTACAGGAAGGAAGCATGAGGACACACAGGCACACAAGGGTAGGTGGCAGCCAGCTGCCACACAGAGGGGCTCAGCCTGCAGAAGCCACCTCACCAGGTGGGGAGGCTGGCTGCCTGCTCCCTGAAGCCTCTTCCCAGCCCAGAAGAGTGCCAAGTTGTCTACACAGCAGTTTTTGCTGGGACATCTGTGTTATGGTCAGTAAAAATCACTTGTGAGATCCACCACGCCCTTAGCAGACCCTCTGTACCCATCCAGGGTGCGGGCAGCTAACGCCTCAGCATCCAGTTTTCATTAGCCTTTCGAGTGCTTGGGGAATGCCCCTAGAGAGTACATTAAACCCCACAGACCTCTATTTCTTTTGTTAATTTTTATTATGTTTCCATTGAAGAAAACTAGGCATACTTTTTCACTTTGTAGTTGTGCATGTAGTATATGAATCACACGATACTTTCAGTTTATATTAATCATGTGTAGGGCCAGGGAGACAGCTCAGTGGACTGAGCGTCTGCCTAGGCAAGCACAGGGACCGGAGTTCAATCCCTGCCACCACATGCCGCCCTGGCCCTGTCCTCGGGCGCACTGAGCCAGCCGGCCGTGGAAACTGGGCATGGTGGTGCGAGAGCTGAAGACGGGAGGATCACTAGGAGTCCAAGTCGCATATTGAGACCCTGTACCAAATACATTAAAAAAATCCATCATGTATATATATTATTACTTAACACATGTGGGATAACTTGCTACATGTGGTTAACAGCCTACCTTATTCATTAGCAGTTATAAATGTATTTTCAAATCAGTGTACCTCTGTAAGGTCAGTTTTAAAAAATTTTAATCTTGTATTTATTTATTCATCTGGACTTGGTGGCTGGCTTGGTGCGTCCTGGGTTCCCGGGACCAGCACAGCGTGTGCTGCTGGGGACCAACATGAGCCCTCGCACTTGCTAGGCAGGCACTTAGATAGCCGGGCTATCTCCCCAGCTCCGTGTGGTCAGTTTTAACAACTGCATGGCTGTGTACTCTATGACATATCCACACACAGCTGCTGTGGACCAGCATGCGTGGTCTTCATGACGTTTTGCTGTTCCAGGCATCAGTGTAAAGATTTTCTGTGTGCATGTTCCTTTGTGTGCATGGTTATTTTGTTAGATGAATTCCTAGAGGCAGGATTGCTGAATCATAGGATATGTACATTTAAAAAGTGATTTAAACAAGATTTCAAATTCCTCTTTCAAAGAATGTAACAATCTTTACTCCCACCAGCATCTGCTTTCTTAAATAACCTCCCACAGTGCAAAGAATTAAAGAAATGTTTTTGTACACCCAATAGGTAAATAAATGGTAACTCGCACCAATCTTACTGGTATTGTGAGCCTTTTTTAAAAACATATTTGCTGCCTTGTATTTATTCCTTTTATTTTTGTTTCAAGTATAATAAGGAAACTAATCTTCCACCCAATTATTATTCCTGTTGGTTGCCAGATGTCTTATAATTATATATATATAGTTAGATTCAAAGATGCAAAGTCAACCACGTTTCTCAATCCAAGCTCCAGTCAGAAGCAGGACTGTGCTGAACAGAGCTTGTTTGCCGGCCCTCCCACCTGTCCTCCCTCCCTCCCTCCCTCCCTCCCTCCCTCCCTTCCTTCCTTCCTTTCTTCTTTCCTCCCGAGATAGGGTCTTGCTATGCAGTTTAGGCTGGCCTTGAACTCACTATATAGCCCAGGCTGATTTGAACTTGGAATGATTCTCCTGCCTCAGCCTCTTGAGTGCTGAGATTACAGGTTTGTGCAACTGCACAGGGCTCCAACAGGGCTGTTTCTGATACCCTGCAAGGACCGGCTGGGTGGGACCTAGATGCTCTTTAGCTGCCAGGTGACTGTGAGGTGCTTATATCCTTAGCATCAAAACCTGCTAAGGGAATATTCATGCAACACTGCAAGAAACGGAAGCTCAGAGTTCTTGACTCAATTTGGTGGGTGCAGAAGAGGTAATAATAGCCACCAAAGGGATACCTTCTGGCAGAATTACCTGGCTGTCTTGTCTACAACTGCTTTGATTGAGGCTAACATTGTGTCTTAGGCTCATGTGCTGATATGTTTTGCGGAAGTCCTTTGGAGAACAGTATTTCCTCTGCCCCGCACCTCCTCAGGGTCTTGGAATCTAATGAACACATCCTGGGCCAAAGGGTGGTGCTGAGAGACACTTTTATAGCCTGTTTATAAGGAAGAGAAAGAGGACAGGCTTCAGAAGGCAGGGCACCCTCTGCCAGGGACACTTGTAGCCTGATGCTCAGAATCGCTTCTGCAAAGTGGACCCTGTAAGTGAAAAGCTAGGGCCTAAACTGAGAGTACACTGAAGGACAACCACCTCTGGAAATTCACACTAAAGTAAAAATGACTTCCCTGAGAGGATAGGTTTCTGAAAGCAGGACGAAGTAAGCAAGATCAAACGAGAAGAAAGGAGACCAAGAGTGGAGAAACCTCAGACAGCTGAGAAGCTTTGTGCTTTAAGGAAACTGGGACTTCAGTTACTTTGCCTGAGAAAATATTCTCTGCCTCTGCTTGTGTTCTGCTGCTCGAAGAATATTTTTCTTGCTCTGACTTTCTGGCCTCCCTGCAAAAGAATAACAGGGGATCTGGGATTTAGAGACTTTGCCTCAGTGCTTCCTGCTAAAAAGGGCTCTCCCTCCAGCTCCCGGGAGACAGGGCCACTCCACTCTGCCCTGTCCTTGTCTGCCCCATCCTTCCCTTCTCAGCTTCCCTGTGGATTCATGCTGTCCCCTGGCCTGCTCTTTCTGCCAAGCAGAAGCCCCGCCCTGGTTTCCTCTTACAAAGTTCTTCTTCCTGCCCTGTCCCCTGGGCTCTGGTGCATGCTGGTAACCCCAGCCCTGCAGAGGCTGAGATGGGAGGATCATGGGAGTGCAAGGCTACCTGGGCTACATCGTGAGTTCAAGGCCAGCCCGAGCCACATGGTGAAACACTCTCAAAACAACATGCACTTTCTCTAAAACCTAGATTTTTGTATCCATAACTTGCCAAGTAATAAACTCTTTGTTAAAAAGACCAATTTAAAATACAGAAAGACTATTTTTCTCCCTGTAAAATACCTAGAGTAAATGCAAAAGGAGATTCCTCCCAGCCCTGCCCCACCAGTTCTAAAGTTCTGTGAGTGTTATTGATTTATTGTGTACCTTTTTTAGTTTTCCTATCTGCACATAAACACTTTTTGTGCTCAAAAAAACTATTTCTACAAAAATAAGATTACATCATTTAACTTGCCTTTGAAAGTTAATACCCTATATATAAGTTCTATTCCATGGGTTCATCGTTCTGGTGTAGTAGGACTGTGTCATAACTTACTGAAGCTAGCACCCATGGCTGGACTTCACATTCTCTCGGGTATTAGTGTCACACACAGGGATCTGCTGAGCTTTGTGTGTGTTTCCTGCATTTCCAATGAAACAGTAGGAGAGGACTGTCCGGGTAAGGGCATGGATGTGGAAAGAACCTGAGAGAGTATATTTTGAATATTGATGAGCTGTTGGATTGCTCAGTAGAGTGTCGTGCTAACTTACACCTTGCCTTCAAGTAACAGTAAATGTAACTGTCTTGGTAAACCCAGTAGCCACCCTCCCCCAGGCAGGGTGGGACACCTCTTTTCTCCTCAAGTGTCCACCAACACGACATGACATGCCTGAATTTTTGCACTTATGCCATTTAAGTATTGGTTAAATAATCTGTCTCTTTGCTGGCTTTTAAGCTCTTTCTTTTCTTTTTTTTTCTTCTGATTTCAGTGTGTGCCACATAAAATTCCACCATTATGGTATTATTGGACATTTAGGAAATGCCCATATTTTGTGGTCTTCGGGCAGTGTCTGACTACATGTTCCAGGCTGACCTTGAACTCCCCAAGAAGCTCAGGCTGTCCTTGAACTCCCCAAGTAGCCCAGGTTGGCCTTGAGCTAGCTGGTGATCCTCTTGCCTCAGCCTCCCAAGTGCTGCGATGACAGATGTGGACCAGCACACCAGCAGAATGCCTATTTTAGATAGTCCTTCTCTGCTTCCTTGTGCTTGCCTGGCTTGCTAGTGTGTGCAGTATACCCTACAAAAACAGCTGCACGCATCCATCTCACCCAAGCCTGAGTTCCTAGAGGATCAGGATCATCTCTGTTTTCCTTCCTTGGCACTTAATATGGCACATAGTAAGTACATGGTGCAGTGTATGCTGCTACCCATATGCCTGCAGTAGAGTTGGCATGACAAGAAAAAGACTTCTTGGGGCCTTCCCAGAAATGAACGCTGATGGGATGCAGTTGTCTCTGTGATTTGGTTTCATAGCTATTAGGAACTATTTAGTATCTCTAACAAAGCCGGCACAGGAGCCCGGGAAGCAGTCATTAGCTGCAGTGGATTGGTTTGCTGATGTGATTTGTGGCTGTGTGTGCTTATTAAACACTCCCTCTGTGCTCCTGATGTCACTAGCTCCTGTGTGTGTGGAGCCAGGCAACTTGGTAAAGTCAGAAGATGTGAAGCCAGGCCCTGCTCAAATGCCCGGATCTACCAGCAGCAGGCGTAATAGCTCCATCTGTGGAGAGCCTGTCATGTGTGGGATGTTTTTCATGTCCTGGAACCCTAGTCAGAGCACTCTGAGGAAAACACTGTTCTTCTCCAGGTTCTGAACAATGCTCAGTCATTGGAGGTAGAAGTCTCAGGCTCCCATAGCTCTTTTTTTTTTTTTTTTTTTTTTTTTTTTTGTCTTTTTGAGACAGGGTCTCACTGTGCAGTTCAGGCTGGCCTTAAGCTCACTTTGTAGCTCAGGCTGGTCTCAAACTCACAACAATCCTCCTGCCTCAGCCTCCCTAGTGCTGATATTACAGGCATGCGCCACCACGCCCGGCAGGCTCCCATAGCTCTTAAGTGGTGGTGTATGACTTTGATTTCAGGTCTTTTGGGTTATAAACTGTCTTAGTTACTTTTCTCATTGTTGAGACAAAATACCCAACACCCAAAGCTACAGGGGGAAAGGTTGATGTGGGCTCACAGTTTGGAGAGGTTTCAGCCTGTAGTTGGCTGGCTCTGGGGCAGGGAAGCCTGGCAGGGGGCATTGTAGAAGAGAAATAAATTTGTGGTGTGCTGATGGCAGCAAATCAGTGAAGTGGCCCAGTAGCTGCAGCCGATCTGTCTTTTTTCCATCCCTTATGTCTATCGGGACTACCTGTCCTTTGGGTGGTACCACCCATACCAGGGTGGGCCTTCCTGTTATCCCCACCCAGGACTATGCCAAACCAACCTGTCGACCAATAACTCACACACGTTTAACCCCAGTATCACACACCCTAGATCTAGCCACCTCTGCAAAGCCCCGTCCCTGACCACATGTGGCTTTGGGGGACATCACACCCCATGTGACTGTCCCCATCTTTACCACTGTAGGGAAGCAGCTTCCTGAGAGAGGGGCTTCTTGAAGAGCTAGCGTTTAGTAGAATTAAACATCATTAAGTGAATTAAAAGTCAGGACCAGAAACATAAAGGTGGGCTGACCCTTGAGACCTTTGAGATCACAGGCAGTGCTCCAAAGCCAACCTCCTACCTACAGGCCCAAGTGATCTTTAGGTTAGCTCTATATTATAGTCAGCCTATTTGAAACGAAAGACTTACTTCATTTTTATGAACCTGTAGAATGAGCTATGTGTGGACACTCACAAGAATTCTGACATTCTTGAGGACAGTCTTTGCTTATTATACCTTAAGGTGGCATCTGCTGTGGGACTAGGGATTGGAGTCTGCACTCTGCAGTCAGGCATGTGGGTGTGTCTTCAGTCACATATAACTCATAGTAAAGATTTTAGTTAATAACTGAGGCAGGGCAGTTTTTTTCTATCAAATTATTTACATACACTTAAGAAAAAAATTTCTGCTTTCAGAGCATTTTAGATTTTAGAACTGCAGATAAAGATGGTAGAACTGTACTTTTTCCTTTTTCACAGCAGTAGGCTGGCACAAGTTTAATGTGAGGGCCACACTTGTGCCCCTTGTTAGAGGCACAGCAAGGCTTGTTTCCAGGGGGCACCAGCCTCCCTGATGGTGGGGGGCTGCCCGGCAAGCTTCTGCGTAGGAGCCTGTGGCAGCGTCACTCCACGCATAGCAGTCTTGCGTAGGGAGAGCTCGCCGCTCCCTGGCATCACCCACTGTGCCTGGACTTCCTTCCCTTTCTCCCTGTAGCCGAGTGGAGAGCATCTTCCCCCCCCCCCAATCATCTGGGCCGCGTGTCTGGACACTGCACCCTCCCAGGCTTTGTTCCTTCTTCTGGGAGTGCTCACCATGGAAACCACTGCAGCTAATCTCCTGCTGGCCCCAGGTGGTCCCTGAGGCTTGGCCCACACCATGCCACCCTGGAAGATGCCATCTGTACCCAGCTTTGCTTTTCATGATTGTAGGTGAGGGGGTCTGTGGAACGGTGTGACTCTCCACACCTGGTGACCTGCTCAGTGTGAGACACACACACTTCCACACCCACAGTGATGCCTCCCTGCTAACAAAGCCATTCTGAGATGAGGACAGGCCAATGCCAGATGGTTTTACCCACTTTTGTTCCTGCTGTCACTTTGGTTCCTTGAGGGCTGTTTAGTGACCTGGTCTCGGTTTGTGGCAAACATCAGGCAGAGGATACCCTCAGGGACCCTTTATACCCATAAGTGGCTGCCCACCATTGCTGAAGCTTGACAGACCCTGATCTGCTCCAGCACCTGATTTATCAGAGCGCAGAATTTATGCCATGTGGTTCTTCTTTGGGCTGCGAGTCTTCAATCAGCCTGATGACTTAAGTTGCCAAGGAAACCATGTCTAGTGAGACCTCAAGATTTACTGCCTGTTCCCAGGCTGCAAGGTTTCTTCCAGAATTCTTGCTGACACAGTTTACTTTCATAACCTCCCAGCTCCAGGGGGATATAAATCTTTGAGTTGCTCTGCACAATTCACTTTCCTGCACAGGATTGCAAAGAAGATGGGCTTTGTGGGGGTTCATGAACTTCCAGAAATAGTATGCACTGTTCTGTGTGGATGGATGGATGGATGGATGGATGAATGGATGGATGGATGGATGGATGGATGGATGGATGGATGGATGGGCAGCTTTTGCCAGGGACAGAGAGGCTTGTACTGAGTTCTCAGCCTACATTCTGAAGGAGTATAACTTTGAGTCAAAGATTTAAGTTTTCTGAGCCTCTGAAAAGTGAGAATCATACTAGATCTGATTCCATTCATTAGCAGTGAGCTACAGTGGAAAAAAAAAATGCATGTGTCTAACACAGCGCCATATGCCTTCCATAGCTGTCAGTTCTTGCTGTGCAGCTGAGTCTGTGAGTCTCAGAGGTTATAATAATAGGATTGATCCTTGCTACTTAGAATCAGATAGAAGATTACAGTTTGTAATCATTGTCAGTGTTTTTATAACCCTCATGCTGCACCAGGCATCTCCACAGGACTGCCTCACAGCACCTTGATGGCATCCCTGTGGATGAGGTCGTGTGTGTCTTCCGCTCCCCATTTACAGGTAAGGAAGCTGAGGCCTGAGAGAGACCAAGACCACCCATCTATTCAGACTCAGAAAATCTGACCCTGCCCTCAGTCTGGTGGACAGACAGATCCTACAACAAGCGGTGACCTGTACTGTGTGACAAGATCCTGTAGAGCGGTGTCTGTAGGGCAGAGCTACAGCTAGGGCCTGAGTGCCTGGCAAACTCAGGGGCCAGGGGCCCTTGGCAGAAGCAGGAGATGAACACAGACCCTTCACACCCTCAAAAAGGAGACGGACATGCAGAGGAAGAGACAAGACAGGGAAGAGAAGTAACTGAAGCTACCACTTGTGGGCACACCTGCCAACTTTGCAGCCATTGACAGGAGGTCTGAGGGAGACCACAGCATGACAATGGGGATGGCTTGTGAAGTGAGGAAGAGACCACTTGGGTACAAGATTCCAGCTGTGGACCGCAAGATTCCAGCTGTGGATGATCCAACCTGGAAAGGTTACGCAGAAGGAGGAAAACAATTCTTGTGTTAGGATGGCAGATATGCAAGCTTATGTGTAAAGTGTCTATCATTTTGTTTTAGTTGTCTACAAAACACCATCAGATTGGTCAGGATGAGAGCACCCCAGGGACTGTCCAGCCTTATTAGTCCCAATTCATTAATTCCCGAGTCCATTCCACCCTTGGATCTTCCAGGTGCTGTGCTTGAGCCAGTGCCAGTCGCATGGGACAGCGTCACTGTCGCTGACTGCCTTGGATCTGGAGCTCAGCACTGGTCCTCCAGACAGCCAGCCCAAATGCTAGAGGTAAACACAACCTCCCTTGTTCTCAGGACCTCCCCTAATTAATGTTCTCCCTTCGTGAGGAAGAAGAAAAGGCAGTGCCAATTAGTGGACAAGGCTCCTTCCAGAGCCTGGAGGAACTGAGCAGGGAAATTAAGTAATCAGAGAGGTGACAACTTGAAATACCCAGGTATTGGGCAGCAGTGCCTATCTGACCTGGCGTGTTACCGCATGAAGCCCGGTGCTTTTGGACAATTGCCTGGCTGCGCCTACGCTTAATGGGGGTAACACACTGTGTTCTTAAAGTGTTCAGTGACGACCTTCCTGTCCTCCCAGGTCAGTGGGAAAGGCAGCGTGCTGTCCTTAGATCGGTGTCAGTGAGCAGTGGTGCCCTTTTTTGCGGGCTGTGTGCTTCTAGGTTCTGTCCCTGCTGAAGGCAGTCTCCTGACACAGGGACACTTATAATGGTGTTTAAAGAATGCTGCCTGATACTTGCTGTGAGAGGTTCCAGTACAGATCCAGAAACATAAGAAGCTCTGGAATAAGGAGGGTGATGCTTTGGGGACTCAGTGGGGTATGACCTAAGAAAAAAATTTTAAGTAGCACCTTAAAGGCTGAGAAGAGAAAACTACCAGAATTAAGTGTGGGGAAATGCCCAGGTGACGGGAGCCACTGTCATGCTTCTTGGAGAGACCCATCTGCCTGTGTTGGCCCTGGCTGGACCCTGCAGTGCCCCAGGCTGGTGGCTGCCTCGGGCCTTGGGCTGCACAGCTCCTGGCTGTGACCAGCTAAGGCCTGCCAGCTCCACCGCTCCCAGGGCAGGGGGCCCACCAGGGGTGCCTGTGATTGTGTGTTTGTTGAGAGGCTAGGAAATCATCAGTTTGTTATTTGCTCTTTCACTCAGCAAATCCTGCCAGGGCACCATGGTGGGTGCGGAGGGTGCAGTGAGGTTCTGGTGTTGTGGCACAGGCAACAGTGGGGAGTGTGGGTCCTAAGCAGGGCCAGGCGAGTGCTGACACGAGCCAGGAAGAAAGCTGTTTGCAGAGTAAGATTTACAACAGGATCCATTAAGATATGTAAAATAAAATGTAAAGCCACTGAGTTTTAAAAAATTAAAAAATACTTTTAAAATATTATTTGATCCATTTTCTTGTTTCATATTTTCCATATTTGATGCAATGTAGAATTAAGATGACTTTAACTCCCTGTCAACCACTCTCAAAGTGCTGAGGCTCCAGATACTGGGATTATAAATGAGATTATGGGATTATTTTTCCTTTCTTTTAAAAATTTTTTTATCTTAAAAAATATTTTATTTAGTGACTTATTTGGTACAGGGTCTCATTACAGCTTTGACTTGTAGTGATCCTCCTGTCTCAGCCTCCCCAGCTGTGGCATTAAAGTGTGTGCCACCATGCCTGGTTTCAGGGGCCAGCATGGTGTGCCCTAATGTTCTGGTGCCAGCATGGCACGCAGTACCAGGGGTCAAACCCAGGTTCTTGCACTTGCCAGGTGGGTGCTTAGATCACTGAGCTATCTCCCCAACCCTTTCTTTTTTTTTTTTTTTTAAAAAAGAAACATTTTATATAATCATCTATTTTTTTTTTAAAAAGTTATGAAAGATGGCTCGTTAAATTTTATGTCAAATATACAAAATCTATTTAAAATGGATTATTATTATTTTGCTTATGTTCTTATGACAGACACAATTAAGTGAAACCAGGTAAGTGTAGGGGAGCTTATCCTGGTAGGAGCTAGTCTTAGCCAACCCCGTGATCTCGGTGTCCAGCTCAGCAGTAACTACTGAACTTGTCTGGGTTTTTTTTTTTTTTTAAATACCATTGCTCTATTTCTCCAATTTTGTTCTGTGAACTTAGGTTGTTAACCATCCAGAAGAAAAGCTGATTAGTATCCTGCAGCATATGCCATTCACTTTGCCTTATCTGACTCAATTGTTTTTAGTTGTTGTCATACATTTCCATTTGTATTTCTTCTTTTTGCTTCTTGTACTAGGGAGACTACATGATATTTACACATGTGTGTCTGGTTTATTTCACTTATGAGTATATGTTCAAGTGGCATCCACTTCAATATAAATGCTTCAAGCTTATCATTCTTAATAGCTGAGTAATACTCATTATATAGAAATACCACATCTTTTTCAACTATTCCTCATGTGATTGACATCTTGGTTGTTTCCAAGATTTTGCTATGACAAATTGTGCTGCTATAAACATAGGTACACATATATCACTATGATACAATGTTTTCAGTTCCTCTGGGAAAATTCCCAGTAGGGGGATAGCCAGCTTGAATGGGATTTCTAGTCCTACTCTTTTGAGGAGTCTCCACACTGACCTCCACAATGGTTGTACCAGTCTACATTCCCACCAGCAGTGGAGAAGTGTTCCCTTTTCCCCACAACCTCTCCAACATTTGTTGTTGGTTGATTTCCTTATGATAGCCATTCTTTCTGGA